>JAPYZL010100528.1:0-14765 GCA_030522825.1 Platygaster orseoliae
GTTGTAGATTACAAATCACATTTATCATTTAAAGTATGCATCTTCAAGTTTCATTCTCATTTACCATAAATTAATATTACAAGAATATATGCGTGTAGACGCTGCAAAAACAAATCCAGCAAAACAACAAAGAACTCGTGCTTCAGTAAAATCAAAGAAGAAGCAGCAAGAGCAACCAATTACTGATGAAGACGTGGATGCTGATTCCTGCATCATTTGCGGCGAAAAATTGGCAAAGAAGCAGAACCAGAACCACACGATTCATTGCAACGAGTGCGATCGAGCTGCTCACTTGCGATGTGTACACATGACTGGTGGCTTTTTCACATGCAAAAACTGTGACTCCGAATGAACGAATGAACATCTCTTTTTTCTATATACTTTTCATTAAAATCTAATGTTTCTTCATCACAAAGTCATGAATAAATGTTTTACACCCATATTTGTTTAAATTTTCTCAATTTGCAAAGTGGTTCGACTTTCCCACGATTTTTCAAAATGAAAAAATCAAAATTTTTTGTAAAATCTTCAGAATTTTGCGGAAAATTCGAATTTGTAAATTCTGCAACACCAAAAACGTAGCATTTCGTTTCTAGTTTAACCTCCATTTCTAAACTTTTGAAAACATTTTTTGTCGGGTGAGTTATGAGTAACAATCAAAGTGTGGTTCGAGATTCCCTGCATTCCCCTATATTTTTCATTAAAATCTCATGTTTCTTCATCACAAAGTCATGAATAATTGTTTTACTCCCATATTTGTTCAAATTTTCTCAATTTGCAAAGTGGTTCGACATTCCCCACGATTTTTCAAAATGACAAAATTGAACATTTTTGTAAAATCTTCAGAATTTGGTTCAAGATTCCTTGAATTCCCCTACCTATTTTGCATTTTTTTACGTCCATCACATTTTTAGTAATTTACGAATTTTCAAGAAAGCTTCATCAACATAGATTTTGGATGTAAATATTTCATAATCATTAACAGACAATTTTTTTTTAATACCACATTTTACTGAATATAATGAAAAATATACCTTCAATTTGCTCGACGGATTCAACATGACATATTTAACCTGACCCTGGACGTTCTCCGTCCAAGAGGCCAACCAGGTGACCGTATTATCGTGCTTGACCTCCTTCCACTTGGTACCCTCCGGGGGCTTGGGCCAAACCGAATCCTTGGAACAATTTATCGAAACCTCGCTCGGTAAAACCCTCTTCTTCAATCTGCCCATTTTTGGATGCTCACCGCGGCCTCGGAACAAACCCGGCGGCTCAATTTTGAAATTTCCTATCTTCTCCTTATGCCCGTCAATTTTGCAAAAACCGTACTCTTTCATGAGCTCCTCGTTCTCTTCTTTTAACGCCTTCTTTTCTTCCTTGCTCATAGCTTTGCGCTCCTCTGATTTTTGCACGAAATAAGCGTGTATTTCCTTGAAATCGCATTTACTGAGATCCGTAATCTTCGCTTTTTCCGAATGGTTCATGACACTGACCCAATCTTTGAAAAAGTTGTCGTTGAAGACTTTTTTCTGCGTGTATTCGTGCTCGATCATGCGAGCGTAAAACGTTGCTACTTCTTCGGCCGCTTTGCTGAGCTTCATTTTTTGTTTGTCGTACCAAAAGTTGACGTTGTTGGGCAAAGGTTCGTATTCTGGCGCGAAAACTGGTCCTTTGTGTTCCAAAAAATTCCATTTTACGCCGTCTTCTTTCTTTTCTTCTTCCCACCTGCAGAAACCAAAAACACCTTTTAGCTTTTCAATTATTCCAAAAGTAAATTAAAAATTCAAATACTAACGAATAAAAATTATAATATTACACTTTATTAAATTAAACGAAATAATAAATAAAATATTCAATATTAAAATAAACTAAAAATTTCATTAAAATGAAAAATGAAATTTAATATTGAATTTTTAATTCATAAAAGTAAATTAAAAAGCAAACAAACAGAACTTTAAAATTAACATGAAAATCACAAGATGGGAATTACAAATTCAAATACTAATGAAAAAAAAATTGTAATGGTACACTTTATTAAATTTAATGAAATAATGATAAATAAAATATTTAATATTAAAATAAATTGAAAATTTCATTAAAATGAAAAATGAAATTTGATATTGAATTTTAAATTCATGAAAGTAAATTAAAAAGCAAACGAACAGAACTTTGAGATTAACTTGAACGTCACAAGATGAGAATTAAAAATTCAATTACTAATGAAAAAAAATTGTAATGGTACACTTTACTAAACTAAATGAAATTAATGATAAATAAAATATTAAATATCAAAATAAATTGAAAATTTCAATAAAATGGAAAATAAATTAAATATTGAAATTTAAATTCATGAAATTAAATAAAATTATTAAAATCAAATTAATAGTAAAAGTGTATTTGTTCATTTCAGTAGTTCTTGAAATTTTCAAAAGATCTCATTGAAACTTATCTTTATTTCTTATGTTATTATATTTTTTCATTTTATATTATCATATTGATTTCTTATATTATTTCTACAAGTTGAGAAAACTGTAAAAAATAAATCACATATTGAAAAAAATACTTTTCCAACATAAAATAGCTTATTTTGCCAAAAATCCTTAAAATTTCATGAAATATTTTGAATGCAGGAAAATTTTGAAACATGTTAAATCATTTTTTATATCTCAAATCAAGATTTCATAGCAAATTTCGAAAACTCTAAAGTAAAAAAATCGGCAAAAATAAGTTTCACGTAAATTTTCAAAATATGAGAAATATTACTTCATCTTAAAATATAAAATTTCAGTTACGAAACAAAAATCAGAAATAAACTTTTGGAAAAATTGGTAAAAACTTGAAAATGTTTCAAAGCTTAATGAAATACATATATTTATCATTATATAAAAATTCTAAAAATTCTAATAAATATATCCAAGAAAATGTTGATGGTTTTTGAATTTGAAGAAACCATGAAAAATTTGTTCAAGTGCAAGCAACTCAAAAAATTCAAAAAAAATTTTTTTCAAAAAAAAAAAATAAAAAACTGGACTCTATAACAATTATTAAAAATTTAACTTAAATTAATTATTATCATATTAATTTTCAGTAATAAAACTATTGAAACACATTATAAATTGTTAAATTCAAAACAAGGTAAGAATTAAAAATATCTTTTCAATAATTTTTAAAACTGAATTTGAAAAATACATTTGTAAAATCCTTAAAAAAGCAAATAATCGAAAAAAAATTATTCATTAAAAAAAAATTCAATTTAAAAATATAATTACTGATAAATCTAATAAATTGTTCACAGAAAACCAATTGACGATTCAAGTTTTATAAATATAACCTCCAAAAAACTAGTTTACTTGTGCTGTTGTGGCACGAACGATACAAAGCTCTTCTGCAATTAAAAAAACTTTCCAAAAACGCGATTTTCATATTGATTCGCGAAACTTTCGCTTTGCTTCTCGATAACATGATTATTCATTTTTGAAAAACACAATAAAGGGCAAAATTTCACAACAAATCTGACAATTCTTCTTAAACCCAAAACCTTCATTTTCATTAATTCACTGCTGCCAACAGAAACAGAGGAAATATTTTTTACATGAAAACAGTACTTGCGATTTCAAAAACTTATCCAAATGACAAAAATTTGACATTTCTTTGGACCATTGACTTCTAAAATAATATTTTATTAAGTTAAAAATTCCAAATTGTGGTTTTTTACACAATTAATTTTTTTATTGTTTTTATAAGTATATGAAAATCATAGTATAGTTAAAATATCTTATCCCTGTTTATAAATTTTTAAACTTAAATAAATATAAATATAATATAATAAATATAAAAAATATTCATTTTTCACATTTTACTTCTGAATAAATATTATCAATATTACCCGAAATTTAGCAAGAAAAAAGTGAATAAAAAAAAACCCAAACGCACTATTTCGAAACTTCCTGTTCTTCTTAAACCCAAAAACTTCATTTCCATTAATTCGCTGTTGCATACAGAAACATAGGAAATATTTTTTACACAAAAACAGTACTTACAGCGATTTAAAAAACTTATCCAAATGACAAAATTTCCTACTTTTTTGTGGACCATTGACTTCTATTTATTCCTTTATTAAAAATTATATAAAAAGATTAAATTCATCAATGGTCCTAAAAAATTTCAAATTGTGGTGTTTTATACAATTTTTATTGTTTTTAAAAGTATATGAAAATCATAATATAATTAAAATATTTTATCCCTGTTTTTGAATTTTTAAACTGAAATCAATATGAATAATATATTGTCAGTATAATAAATATAAATAAAATCATTTTTCACATTTTACTTCTAAATAAATATTATCAATATATAATAATGAATAATAATTTATTAATAATAATTAAATAATGAAATATATTTTCATTAAAATTTATAAATAAAAAAAAAGATTTACAAATAACTAAAATATTTACTTATAAACAATAAATATTAAAAATAAATTCTAAATAAATATTATTATAAATATTATGCTCAAAACTTGGCGAGAAAAAAGCGAATAAAAAAAAAACCCAAACGCACCACTTCCAAACATCCTGTTCTTCTTCTTTCTTCTTTTTCGGACTTTTAGTCGGACTCGCATTTTCCTTTTTAGTTGTTTTAGCAGCTTTCTTCTTTGGCTTTACCTGAAAACCCAATGAAAATTCTTACACCTATTATATACTATAATATATATATTTTACTATGTATATTAATATTATATTATTATAAATTATAAATATTACTATTATATTCTATTGTATATTATTAAATACATATTATATTCTTTAATTAAAAAACTCCACAAAAATATCTACTATATCCTGAAACTCACATATTCCTCATCTTCCTCATCTTCGCTGTCCATGGGCCTCTTTTTTTTCTTCTTTTTGCTCTCGGCTTTTGATTTTTTCCGCGCCAACAACGGAACGTCTTCTTCATCATCCGAAGATGACACAGTTTTCCTCTTTTTTCCAACCGCTCTAGAAGCCTAGAACAAAAAAAAAATTCCTCACAATCTACGATTATCGGAATTTTCTTACCTTTCAAAAATCTACCTCGCGATTGATCGAGCTCAAAGTAAAAGGACTCTTGAATCTGTGACGAATAAAAATTTCAATATCAATTACATCAAAAGTCTAATTTCTCAAAATTTTTCTACCTTAGACGTTTCATCGCTGGAAATTTAGACAAAAATTTTCTATAAACTGCAATTTTATTCAATGTTTGGGGGAAAATCTGATTTTGACATTTTGGTTAGAAGTAGAAAACAAAAGATGGTTTCAAGGTATTTTTTTTGCAATACCCACCAACGGCATATCTTCATCATCAGAATCCTCAGTCTTTACTGTCGTGTTATGAAGGTCAGAAAGTCTTGTGCTATTTCCAGTTGATTCTAAATTATTTTCTTCTTTAACTTCATAATCCTCGGATTCCTCTTTTATGTAAAGTCTTTGCTCCTCGCTACTGTCGTAATCGTCGTCTTGATAGTTATTCGAGATTGGTTCCTGAAATACAATTCATCAATAAATAAATATTGTTTTTCAAGTTTCCATTAATACACATTATGTAGAATTTCTTTTTTTAAACATACATCTTTCACTTCCATTTTAACTTCAACTTTAACTTTCAGTTCAACATCGTTGGCCTCTTCATTTGGTTCTTGTTTAATCACTGGTTCCTCTTTCACTTTTTCTTTCTTTTCTTTCTCATCGCGATGTTTGGCTATAAATAATAGAAAAAAATCATGAAAATCGACATTAACAATAACAACTTTTCAACAAAGTGTATTCAAACATTACATTTTTCTTTGTCGTGCTTGCGATCTTTGTCCTTGTCTCGGCTCCTTTCTTTGTCTTTCGATGAGGAGCTGTGATGCCTGAAATTCAGAAAATAGTAACACTTATTAATTTGCATTTTAATACTAATTTATTTTATTCATGACTGTATTCATAATTTTCATTTTTCCAAAATAATTTCAATCAATTTCATTTCAAATAAAAAATTCTCTTCATACCTGTCTTTATCTTTCGAAGAGCTGGAACTAGATTTGTGCTTATGATCGCGATCTTTGTCCTTTCGATCTTTGTCTTTCGAAGACGAGCTCGAACTTTTATGATCCTTGTCTCTACTAGAAGAACTGCTTTTTTTGTCCTTGTCTTTGCTCGAACTTTCCTTGTCCTTGTCTTTAGACGACGAACTATGGTGCCTAAAAACAAACATTCAAAGCAACGATTATCACATTGTGTACGTTACAGCCATATTATTATAAAAAAATAAAATTCCCCGAGATTTTCTCACATTATTTGTATTGAATATTTTATCAGAAAGAAAAATCATAATTGTAATAATATAATTTATGGATACTTTTTATTCAACTTATGTTTTGTTTTTCCTTTATTACATATTATTTTATGATATAATTTTATTGTTTTTTTTTGTTTTTTTTTTTTGGAAATAGTCTCTGTGGAAATTGTAAATATTCTATTGATTCCAAGTGTTTTTAGTATTATTATAAAAAGTGGGAATTAATACAGAGTTATTAATATTTTGACTAATTTTACAGAAAATAGTTTTTATATAGGATTTCAGTATTTATATAGAATTTTTCAGCATTTATATATCTAGGCAGCAATTTGCAGGATTTTTATAAATTTCTAGTACTTTCAGTAATTCAACGATTTAAAGGATTTTCTGATATTTTCGTGGATTTTTAAAATTTCATGCAGTCGAAGCTAAAAGTTTCCAAAATTTTTAATATTTTGCTAAATTTTTCAGAAAATATAATTTATATGGAATTTCAGTATTTCACGAATTTCTGTTATTATCAGTCTTTTGTATGTTTCAGCATTTATAAATCTATGTAGCAGTTTGAGGATTTTTATTAATTTCTAATTTTCTTATGGATGACTATGTAGATTATCAGAATTTGATGCTCTTAATTTTAAAGTTTCATAGATTTCTAGCACTTTCAGTATTTATACGATTCAATAGATTTTCTGAAATTTGAAAGATTTATGTATAGATTTTATATATTTTATTTATATATTTTTTATATATTTCATAGATTGTTAGAGTGATGCTTTATGATTACAAGTTATATAGATTTTGTAGTAATTCATGGAATTTCAAGAAAGCTTTATTAACTTAAATTTTAACTGTTTATAAATTTTTATTATTTTTCGTATTTATCAAATTTCTTTTTCTGTAGATCGCTATTTACATTTCTGGAATTCTATACTCTCGAATTCAAAGTAAATTATACTTTAAGCATATAAAAGGTTTTTTCAAAAAATAATTTATTAATCAATTTGGAGAACTTTCTGGTATTTTAACGAATTTCTATGCAGATTTCTAGAATTCAATGTTTTAGTATATGTAATTATTTAAAATTCATTATAATATTTGAAAGATTTCCTGTATTTATAGAATTCAGTTTAACTCTATTTTTCAATACATTTCTAGTATTTTGAATTTTTCTATATTCATCACATTTCGTACAATTTTTCAATTATTTTTCTGGATCACTAATTACATTTTTAGAATTTCATGTAACGAAATATAATTTGATAATAAAAAACACTGTAATGGAAACTTTTTGAAACAATTTCTCATTTAGTTCAACAAATAAATTTATTTCATAATATTTATGAAATTCAGTCCCATTCTCTATTTTTTACATACATCTCTAGTATTTTGCATTTTTCTATATTCCTCACATTTTGTAAAATTATCCAGTTTTTTTTTCTGGGTTGCTTATTAGATTTCTAGAACTTCTTGTTACAAAATTTTATTCGATAATGAAAAACACTGTAATGGAAACTTTTTCGAACAATTTTTCATCTACTTTAGCATATAAATTTACAAAATTTATAATATTTATGAAATTCAGTCCAATTCTCTATTTTTTACATACGGGTCATTCCATACAAGATTTTCATTCAAAATTTTTTTTTCCTTGAATCATTTTTTTTCACATAGTTTAATTGAAAATGAAAAACAGGTATTTTTTATTTCATCATAATATACAAAATTTCTAACTTATGAATTTTTAAACTTTTCATGTTCAGAGGAAGTTACTCTTAACACCAGCTAATATGCGAAAAAGTATTTAATTTGAAAAATATCGAACCATCATGAAACGTATGCTTTTTTCTCAGCTTTTGAATGAAGTATATTACAAATCAATCGAAGTAATTGTTTATAACAAAAATTACCATTTTTTAAACAAACTCATATTTTTCAAACTTGGGTATGTTTTTTTTCTAATTTTTTTGCGGTTAAATGTTCTTCAAACATTTTCGAAGATACTCACAAAATTTAAGAATGGGCAGTTCAAAGTTGTGGCTCCAATGAATTTTTAAACTTTCGCGTTCACGCTTGGAATGCCCGCTCGCTCAGGCAAGTTTCAAGCGTGTTCATTCTTATAAATAAATAATATAAAATATGTATAAAAATAAATAAAAATTAAGTAAAACAATCGAAAACGAATAATTATTCACTACAAACGACAAGTCCCGTAATCGACTCAAAAAGGTTGCAGCACGAGAAGCAGAGCGCGAGCCTGAGCGAACGCGCATTACGAGAGCGAACGCGAAAGTTTAAAAATTCATTGGAACCACAATTTTGAACTGCCCATTCTGAAACTTTGTGAGTATCTTCGAAAATGTTTGAAGAACATTTAACCGCAAAAAAATTAGAAAAAAAATATACCCAAGTTTGAAAAATATGAATTTGTTTAAAAAATGGTAATTTTGGTTATAAATAATTACTTTGATTGATTTGTAATATCCTTCATTCAAAAGCTGAGAAAAAAGCTTACGTTTCATGATGGTTTGATATTTTTCAAATTAAAAACTTTCTCACATATTAGCTAGTGTTAAGAGTAACTTCCTCTGAACATAAAAAGTTTAAAAATTCATAAGTTGGAAATTCTGTATATTATGATGAAATAAAAAAATACGTGTTTTTTATTTTCAATTAAACTATGTGAATAAAAATGATTTGAGGGAAAAAAATTTTTGAATGAAAATCTTGTATGCAATGACCCATACATTTCTAGTTTTTCTTTTTAATTTCATTCAATTTTTTTTATTTACTTACATATTCATTTTATTATTTTTTAAATTTTTTTTCACATATTTAGTTTATTGTATTACTTAATTTTATTACAAAATATATAAATAAATTTATTCATTTTATTATTTATTATATATTTATTTCATTTATTAAATTATTTTAATTATAACATAAACTTTTAAATACACATTAAGCCAGGAAAAATTCGAGTTGAATTCTCAGATTCTTTAATAATTATCTATTATTAGTAGAATTTGCAGATTTCCCAAATTTCCTGGAAGCTGGACACCTTAAAAATAAAAACAAAATAATTCTCATCATACTTGTCTTTATCTTTCGAAGAGCTGGAACTAGATTTGTGCTTATGATCACGATCTTTGTCCTTTCGATCTTTGTCTTTTGAGGATGAACTCGAACTTTTGTGATCCTTGTCCTTGCTCGAAGAAGACGAGCTGCTCTTCTTGTCTTTATCTTTGTCTCTGCTCGAACTGCTATGCTTGTCCTTAGAGGACGAACTGTGGCGATGGCTTTTGTCTTTGCTACGCTCCTTATCTTTGTGCTCTGATTTGTGAGAGCGTTCTTTGTCGCGATGTTCCGATTTTGATTCTTTTTTCTCAAAACCGTTAGACATGCCATTCAAATGGGCTGCAATTTCATAAAATCCGATTTTTTTTTGTTTCATCAATAAAAATTTAAAGAAATGAAAAAAAAATATGTTAAAATTTATTTTATCAAATATCGAAAGTGTAAGTGTGAAATTTTTTTATACAATATGGAATATTAGTTATTTTTTTTACCTCAAGTTCAATTTATTGCTTTTTTTTTGAAAATTTTATAACCTGATAGGTATTTGTTAAAATTTTTACAATTAAACATCAAAAATTTATATTATTTTAACAACAAATATTTAAATGACTTTGAAATTCCAATGGGAAAATAGATAAAAAAATGTGGCATTGTGAAAATTCAAACTTTGAAACAATATTTCATATTTTTAATCCAATTTTTTTTTTTTCTTAAGTACACTTAACTTCTTTTTTCTCACAAAAAATTTCATAGCAAAAATGTGCTAATATGCAATAAAATAAAAAATTTTAAAATAAAGTAAATGTTACTCGCTGTAAAATTAGATAGTTTTTCATGATTCTACTTGAACGAAATCTGAAAAAACCATTGATTTATATTCTGACGATAAAATTTCTAAAATTGAAAAATGTGTGTTTTAAATATTTTTTTGAAATTTGCATAATAAAACACAAATTTTATTCTAACAAAAATTCAGACTTGAGATTTTGTTGAGAAAAACTCTTTATTTCAATTGCACAAAATACAAAACATAGAATTTTGATAAAAATTGGCTAACAACCTTGAAATTTCAAAAAATACTAAATTTTGCAAATTAAAATTTTAAGGGGTAATTGGTTGAAAAAAATGAAGATCATTTTTAAACTTTTGTCAATAAATTCATCGAATAATTCAAAGGAAAATGTAAGAATTTGATAGGAAATTCATATCTACAGGATTTGAATATAACAAATAATTAATATTTTTATTAAAGAAAAATAAAAATAGACTTTTTCTTATACCATTTATATTTGAGCGGTTGAGAGCAAAAGACACACAATTATATTCAAACTGAAGTTTTTGTTAAAAAAAATTAATCATTAAAATTACAAAAAATCAAAAACAGAATTTTGCACAAAAAAATGGAAAAATCTTTATAACATGAAAACCAAATTTTACAAATTAAAATTTCAAGGGTTCATTCATTAACAAAAAAAAAAAAAAAAAATAAAGAATATTCTTAAAATTTTGTTGATAAATTCATTAAAAAAATAAAAGAAAAATGGTAGAATTTAATAAAAATAAAATAGTTAAAAAAATGAAAATAAACGTGAGTAAATTACTACAATAAAATAATATTTCATTTATCACAAAAGTTGGTAGTTTTTTGCTTGAAAAAATTTTTATTTAACCTACAAAACATCCCCAAGACATAAAATTTCGCAAAAAAGTTGGGAAAAAACTTTGAAATAGTAAAACCAAATGTTACAAATTAAAATTGCAAGGGTTTAATAATTGACAAAAAAAAATTAAGATTATCCTTAAACTTTTTTCGATAAATTCATCGAATAATTCAAGAAAAATTTTAGAATTTGACAAAAAACTTATTTAGTAAATTTATTTTTGTAAAATAAATTACCACACTAAAGTAATATTTTTTTATCACAAAAGTCAGTAGTTTTTTGTTCAAAAAAATTTTTATCGAAATTGCAAAAAATCCAAAACAGAACTTCTCTAAAAAATTGCAAAAAAACATTAAAACATGAATATCAAATTTTGCAAATTAAAAATTGCAAGGGTTCATTCATAGACAAAAAAAAATAAAAATTATTCCCAAACTCTTGTCCATAAATTCATTGAATAAAAATGTTAAAAGTTACCTAAAAATTCATACATTTAATAACTGAACATAGTAAAATAATTAATATCCTCAAAAAAAAAAAAAAAAAAAAAAAAAAAAAAAAAAATTAAAAACAAAAAAAAAAACAAAAAATCATACATAGACAAAAAAAAATAAAAATTATTCCCAAACTCTAGTCCATAAATTCATTGAATAAAAATGTTAAAAGATACCAAAAAATTCATACATTTAATAACTAAACATAAAAAAATAATTAATTCGCAAAAAATTCACAAACTCTGAAACGGTGAAAAAAATCTCGAAAAATTTTTTTACCTGCGTGATTTTCCGAAACGGTGCCCGCGTCCTTGGACATTTTCTGCTGGAAAAAAATTTTTTTTCGTTATAAGAAACGACGCTCGTGGGACTTAGTCTCAGGCGCCATTTTTGGACTTGTAAAAATTTTCGCGTCCCGACAGACCAAGACGTAAGCGCGGTAAATATGCAGGTTTCGGGACAAAGTGACCACGTAGGGACGAAGGGAAAGTGAAAATAAGTCGGAAAATCGAGCTCACCGAGTCCGGGTTGGCTCCGGGATCAGATAAATCGTAATCCATGTTTCCGGTTGGATACGTGAAAGTGATGACAACTGCTACGGTGCGTGCAGATTTCGATGTGTTCCGATGTGAAATGCGAATGGCAATGAAACCAGGGAATGCCGAATGATCTGGAATGATAAGTGCCGAATCTCGGCGAGTGCGCACGCGCGGCGGCCATTTTTGATCAAGCCAGCGTTTTGGAAATTTGAGTTGAGGAAAAATAGCCTTTACGAGGTTCTCGAGGGCTTAGAAAAAAGAAAATAAGAATTTTCGAACGATTCGGATGCCGTTGTATTTGAGGACAGAAACGGAAAAAGTTTTAAACTTTTTTTGGAAGTAACGGAAATGTGGGTATATGTGTGGAACGGGGTTTGACTAGAATAGTAATGGCGGTTAAATTTGAATCGCGAAAATTGTCAACGCTTCGAAAAACTTGTTTCTAATAAAACTTTTTTGGTCTTTTGTTGCGATAAGTTTTTTTATGTAGTAAAATTAGTAATTCTTTGTATCATGAGTTAATAGATACCTATTTATCATGTGTCCATTCAAGTTTTCAGCTTATATTAAGCTCTCATCAGGAAAATTATTGAGAACGTTATTACTTAAAAAATCCTTGTAATTTTAACATGAGTAAATCATTTTCGTTATATTTTAAATGCAGTACAAACAAATGATGATGATATATTACTACAATTTATGTTTTCAGGAACAATAGAAAATAATTATTTAATGCATAATTTTCATGTAAAAATTCATTTTTATTAAATTCACTGGGTTACAATTCTTACTTTCGCTGTTTTTACAGTTTCAACATTCGTTCATTCAACATGCGCAGAATTAAAAACAAATCCAATTTTCTATGAATTCATACCCTTTTATATAAAACTCGAACTATGCAGCAAAACATAAAAATTCATAAATAGTAAAAGAAGCCTTTTTTCTGTGATTAAACCTTTCTCTACGCGATTAATTATTCATCATCGAGAGTTTCCTGAACTTTGTGATTTTTCGTGTGATGTAATGATTATTATTTCATATACGAATTTATTTACAATTTCATTGAAAACATGTTCGTTTAGAAGTCTTATTGTTCATGATCCTTTTAGTAGTAAAAACAATGTACGTAAGACAACTTTACGAAATTATTTACAACTTGATTGGAAAAAATGCTCGTTCACTAGTTTTCATATTCCGGTTCTCCTTTTGAATTGAAATTCGTCTTCATTTTTTGGAATGCAAATACTGCGTACATAGCTGCAAAAAAAATCACATAAATTTTTTATTCCAAAAAATGCATTTTTCATGGAATTGGAAATCTTACATGTTGCTTCCCATTCGGATTTGGACAAAGTGCCTATTTTTCGATGATTTCTGGAATTTTGCATAAACTCCGCGGCGTGTTGATAATCCTCAGTTTTTCCGACAAGTGGATACTCGTGATTTGGTGGGTACGATTCCAAACCTTGCATTTTTCCCAAAAGGAATCGGCCTTCGTTTTTCATTTTCTCGAAATAATCTTCGAATCTGTAATTATCAATATAAACATATCTGAATGACTCTTCTCACTTTAATGTGTGATTATTTAAATTTCCTTTTTTTTAATCACCTTTCGAACATGACCAATTTCAATCCATATTTCAAAGCCAACTTTTCCAGCATTGGCAAATATACAAGAAATTCCGGGCAATCCACAACGCCTTCCAAATGAAAATTGTATTTTGCTCCAAACAGTGGCGGTTTTTCTTTGCTCTCACACTGAAACTCTACCGAATAAACATCGTTTCCAAAAATATTATTCTCGCTTTTCTGCCACCGTGAACTAGAAAAAAAAATCCATTTTAGTTATTGAGTTTCGCTCCATTTTCATTATGATTCATAATTACGCCTATTTTTTCGATCTTTTTGGAGCAGTTAAACGAAATCTTTCTTCATAATAACCAAGCTTTCAGCTCTTTAGTGAGCTCTCCTCAAGGAAGCTACATTTATAATAATAATTTCTTTCAGTTAATAATCAATACCATTCCATTTACAATTCAAATTACTTAGGGGCATGTAGGAAATCTCGAACCATACTTTGATTGTGACTCATAACTCACCCGACAATCAAAATTTTTCAAAAGTTTAGAAATGGAGGTTAAACTAGAATCGAAATGCTACGTTTGTGGGGCTGCAGAATTTAAAAATTCGAATTTTTCGCAAAATTCTGAAGATTATACAAAAATATTCGATTTTGTGATTTTGAAAAATCGTGGGGAATGTCGAACCACTTTGCAAATTGATAAAATTTGAACAAATATTGGTGTACAACAATTATTCATGACTTTGTGATGAAGAAACGTGAGACTTTAATGAAAAATATACAGAAAAAATAGATGTTATTCATTCGGAGTCACAGTTTTTGCATGTGAAAAAGCCACCAGTTATGTGTACACATCGCAAGTGAGCAGCTCGATCGCACTCGTTCCAATGAATCGTGTTGTTTCGGTTCTGTTTCTTTGCCAATTTTTCGCTGCAAATGATACAGGAATCATTATCCACGTCTTCATCAGTAGTTAGTTGCTTTTGCTGCTTCTTCTTTGATTTTACTGAAGCACGAGTTTTTTGTTGTTTTGCTGGATTTGCTTTTGCAGCTTCTACGCGCATATATTCTTGTAATATTA
>JAPYZL010100532.1:0-21904 GCA_030522825.1 Platygaster orseoliae
GATCTGTTGGTAGATCTTCGAAGATCTTCATAGATCTATTTGTTGATCTCTGGTCATTTCCATAGATCTGTTGGTAGATCTTCGAAGATCTTCATAGATTTATTTGTTGATCTCTGGTCATTTCCATGGATCTGCTGGTAGATCTCTGAAGATCTTTATAGATCTATTTGTAGATCTTCGGTCATTTCCATGTATCTGCTAGTAGATCTATGAAGATCTTCATAGTGCTATTTGTTGATCAAGATCTACTCAAGTAGATCTACCCATTTTTACCTGGGTTAATTTGTGTCTTAAACAGCACCTTACGTTCCTTGACTGTGTCTTACAAAGTGTCTTGACATGGCTTGACATGCATTGTGCTATGTTAATTAAGTTAGGTTAAGTTAGATAGTTCATATTTTAAAAAATCTTTTTGACACTAGTGAAGAAATATAATATTATTCAACGCTGTGTGGAAATGGTCACTTTTCTCCACGCTCGAGTGATGCAAAACTGGCATTTCCATAAATTTTTGAATAAAATATAGTCCTTGACTAGTGTAGAACAACTTTTTTAAGGAATCTGAAACTGAACAGTGTCTTACAAAGTGTCTTGAACAGTGTCTTACAACTGTCTTGAACACATCTTAACAGCATCTTACAAGTGTTTTAAAAACTGTCCTAACAATATCTTAAATAGTGCCTAAACATGTGTCTTGACACGTGTCTTAAGCAGTGTTCAACGTTTCTTGACATACGTCTTACAAAGTGTCTTGACATGCGTTGTGTTATGTTGATTAGGTTAGGTTTAGTTAGATGATTCATTTAAAAAAAAAATTTTCCACGCTAGTGAAGAAATCCTATACTATTATTCAACGCCGTGTGGAAAAGACTACTTTTCTGCACGGCGTTTTTGCATATTTTTTATCTGAAGAAATAGTACAAATCTATTAAATCTATTAAAATATTACAGAATGCAACAAAATTTATCATACAATTTTAAAAGAACGGAAAAATAAAAAATGAATGAAATATTTAAAATCTATGTATATCTTATTTCCTCAGGCATTTTCAAAAATACCCGAAAGCTATTGAAATTATAATTCTAGAGCATTCCATTCTGGAAATCTATATTGCAATCTACAAGTAAATTGAAAATGCATAAAAATACTAGAAATTGAAAATCGCTGTAAATTTTAATACTGTAGCATCGAATTCGAGAAATTTATAAAGTGAATCATAGAAATACAAGAAATCCATAAAAATTTCTAAAAATACGACAAAACAGTACATATTTAACATTGAATATGAAAATTGCAGTAATTCCTGAAATACTTGAGAAATATATTTATTTCAAATTAAAACAAAAAAATTTCAGATTTAAAAAAATATATAAAAAAATACGCAAACAGTCATTAGCAGGGCAACCAAAAGTATTTACAATAAAATGCAAAATATTTATTTATGCATGAAAAAACAGGAAATATTTATGATGAACCAAAAATATTTATGATCAAAGGCTAGCAAATTTAATGTTTTTTGTACATTTGTTTACATTTTCGGCTCCTAATCAAAGTTGTTGCAGAAAATGACCACATGTTTTGCTAAATTCTCTTCGACTTATAATTTGAATAGCATAATGTTTCAATCGATTATTTATTTTGAAATGTAAACAGATTATGAATCTGTAAACATGGGACATTTCGAATAATTTCTCGATAATTTTCAAACTGCAAATCAAAGAAATTGAAATGAATTAAATTAAATGAAAAAAAAAGAAAATTTAAATAAAATGCAAATCAAAAACGTTTTTAATTTAATTCGCATTTTTTTATATTTTAAATTCAATTTAATGAACGTCAGAATTAAATGCAAATTAAAGAAACATAAAATGGTAAAACATGCATAAGAAGTAAATATTTTTTATGGTCAAAAATTGTTGAAAATATTTGGGATTAAAAATGAAAAACCTTAAAATATTAACGAAAAATCTAAAAGTGGTGAAATATTTTTGTTCCTCCAAAAACTGACAAATTATTTATTCAAATATTTTTTATTTAAATAAATATTTTTGGTTTCTCTGGTCATTAGTCATTGCAATTTTTAGTGATCGTACTTTTAAGTAAAAGAAAAGAGGAGTATCTTGAAAAATTTGGAAATTCGTTTTTCAAATCCAGAAGAAAAAAAGTCTATTTGTTCCACAATTCGAGTTTTTAATATTTAAATTTTAAATTATTATCAAAAATAAAAGAATGATATATAATTTTACATTTTTTTACTGCATTACATTACACTTCTGAGTACACTTAGAAAAATATTTAGTCAAAAGCGAACCTAAAAAAGTTTTTAGTCTTATCAACCTAAGTATTTCGTCACATCGACTGTAATTTTATTAACTCGATCAAGTATTTCAGTTGAGATGAGTGAAAAACTTTTTTAGGTTCGTATATGACTAAAGATATTAGTCAATTTTAGTAAGCTTTTCTCTGCGTGTAGGTTTTGAAAGTTGATGTTACAATGCATTATTTTTCTGGTCGAGGCGTCTTGTAATTCGAAGTGAAATCGATTTCTGCGAACGAAAATTTCGGTAATAAGTGCAATTAGCATCGAAACCCTGTGGCCTATATTTCGTAATGAGCGGGAGCGACGTAACGAGGATCGAATACTCGCTTTTGGCGTATCATTTGCAGGATCCACGGCATGAATTACGAGCATCGGCGCACGAGCGTGGATATGAATTATTGCCACCGTCCGGTCGGTTTCGCGGCGTCGTTAAGCGATTCAAAATTTTGGTGATGAATTCTGTTTGGTGCTAGGTTTTCTTGAGTGTCACGTTTGAAAAAAAGAAAAATATAAATTTCTTTCAAGGGTGGAACATTTTCAGAGTTTTTGTACTAAAGCTCTGAATTTGTGGAGTTTTAGAATTTCGAAGACTAAAAAAGTGAATTCCAAAAGGTTGTTGAAGTACTAAAATCATAAAATTTCTTTTTGGAAATTAAACATGACTTATAAAAGTAATATTTTGTCAGATAAAATCATTGGTTGTGACCGTTAAAAAATTCAGTCTTATTTATGAAATTGATCACATCAATTTAGAAAAATTGTAAAATTCTTAGAATATTTTACGACTTTAAAGGAATTATTAAAGTACGTATAAAAAAACAAATTCATCAATAATATCGATATAACCGATATTTTTGTCATCACCAGGGCAACCAAATATTTATTTAAATAAGAAATTTTGAAATAATTATTTTGGCAGTTTTTGGCGGAACAAAAATATTTCGCTACTTTTAGATTTTCCTTTAATATTTGAGGGTTTCTCATTTTTAATCTAAAATATTTTCAACAATTTGGTACAATGAAAAATATTGACTTCTCATGCATATTTCGCCATTTTGTTTTTCTTTTATTTCCATTTGATTATTTGCAAATTAAATAAAAAATAAAAAATTTAATTGAAAATTAAAAAGCTAAATTAAAAATGAGCAAATTCAATGAAAAATGCAAAAATTGAATGAAAAATGAAAAAATTGTATTAGTGATGAAAAAATTAAATTTAAAATAAAAAAAATTAAATTAAAAATGAAAAAATTAAATTAAAAATGACAAAATTAAATTATTAATGAAAAAATTAAATTTAAAAGGAAAAATGAAATTGAAATTTAAAAAATTAAATTCAAAATGAAAAAATTGAATCGAAATGAAAAAATTAATGGAATGAAATTAAATTAAATGAAAAATTAAAAAATGAAATAAAAAATAAAAAAATTGAGATAAAAATAAAAAAATTAAATTGAAAATGAGAAAATAAAATTCAAAATGAAAAAAGTAAAATATAAATGAGAACATTAAATTGAAACTTAAAAATATCGAATGAAAAATGAGAAAATAAAAATAAAAATGAAAAAATTACATCAAAAATAATAAAATTCAATTGAAAAAGAAAAAATTCAATTAAAAATGGAAAAATTAAATTCGAAATAAAAAAATTCGTTCCAAATGAAAAAGTTAAATTAAAAATGAAAAAAATTATATGAAAAATGGAAGATTTAATAACAAATAAAAAAATCGGATAAAAAAATTGAATTAAAAAGAAGAAAATAAAATCAAAAATAAAAATAATAAATCAAAAACGAAAAAGTTAAATTAAAAATGAAAAAACTATAACATAAATGAGAAAATCAAATTGAAACTGGCGAAATTCAAAGAAAAATAAAAAAATTCAATTTAAATATAAAAAATTTAATTCGAAATGAAAAAATTCATTTCAAAATAGGAAAATTAAACTCGAAATAAAAAAAACTCAATCAAAAATGAGAAAATATAATTTCGAAATGGAGAAATTGAATGAAAAATGAAAAAATCAAATAAAAAATAAGAAAATCAAATCAAAAATGAAAAAAATTAAATTCATAATGAAAAATTAGATTTAAAAATGAAAAAATCGAATTGAAAATGAGAAAATTGATTTCACAATGAAAATATTTAATTAAAAAGAAAGAAATCAAATTCAGAATGAAAAAATTAAATTATACATGAGAAAATTCAATTAAAACTGAAAAAATTTGATGAAAAATAAAAATATTGAATTATAAACGAAAAAATTGAATGAAAAATGAAAAAACTAAATTATAAATGAGAAAATTAAATTAAAACCAAAAGAGTTTAATGAAAAATCAAAAAATTAAATTACAAATTAAAAATTAAATTCAAAAAGAAAAAATTAAATTCAAAATGAAAAAATTAAATTCGTAATGAAAAAATGAAATCAATAATGAAAAAATTGAAAATAAAAATAAAAAAATTAATTTCAGAATAGTTTAATGCAAATCAAATTGACGAGAATTGAATTAATTTGCAATTTAATTAAAAAATACAACCAATATACATTTGATTTCAATTTTGTTTTTCTTCAATTTAATTTGATTCATTTCATTTTCTTGTATTTGCAGTTTTAAAATTACCAAGATATTATTCGATATGTCACATGTTCAGAGATTCAAAATCTGTTTATATTTCAAGATAAATAATCAATCAAAACATTATGCTATTTGAATTATAAATCGAAAAGAACTTAGCAAAACATGTGGTCATTTTCTGCAACAATTTTGATTAGGAGCCGAAAATGTAAACAATTGTACAAAAAACATAAAATTTCCTTGCATTTGATTATAAATATTTTTTACCTATCATAAATATTCCCCTGTTTTTCAATGCATAAATAAATCAATATTTTGCATGTTATTGTAAATATTAATGGTTGCCCTGGTCATCACTGACTGCAGAAAAAAAAGTACTGTTTCCATCGTTATAGTAGATAAATTGTATATTTAAGGATGATAAAAAATCTGTCTAGATATTATTTTTGAAAAACTACAAAAATAGTAAAAATTTTAAGAAAACTTGAATTCAATTTTTTTATAGAAATATGAAATTAAATAACTTTTCAATTATATAATAAATAAATCGAATTATATTAAAAAATTTAAGACAATAAATAAATATGATTCAATTATATAAATTTATTCAATTGTTGAATCTCGAAACACAAATTTCCTAATTTATAATAATTTATTATTATAACATAAAAATACTAATGACTTTCATTCCTTTATTTTCTCATAAAAAAATGATCATTGAATCTTCTCAAGTGGAACTTTTTCAATTCTTTGACTCCAAGTTTAACCAACAAACAGCAAAATTACAAAGATTCACTTCTTCCCCACAATAAGACCAAGTTTCTCGCCTTTTTGTTTTCCATGCGCGTCATGAATTGTATATACAGTACGCTCCTGCAAAGGGGCAAAGGCATTTTATGGCGAACGTTCGACATTCGAGATATGTCGCTTGGCAAAGTTCATTTGTAAGTTGCATCGCGACAGCGATACATCGTTGTCTCCTCCGTTGGAGACGGATCTGTTGCGAAACGAGCCAGTGACAGAGTAACGGAGCATCCTTTCACTGTTTTCTACTAGCTCCACATTGTTGGCCCTTGTTCGCTATTTTTTATTCTTGTCTCTGCAGCACGCAAATTTCTCTCCCAGAGTAATTGAAAAATCGGGATCGTCATTAATTAACATAGGACGCGAGGATTTTCATACAATGGATCAAACGATTTATGCTGTTTCATTTCCTTGGAATTAATTTTCATTCAAAAACAAGTAAAAATACATTTGAAACATTGAATTATTTTACGCGTAAACAATCATTTTTTTATCTCCATATTTTTATACATTATATATATACACAAAAGTTTTGAATAGAAGTCTTCAATTATAACGCTTTTCTGCGATGCTCTTCATCTTCCAAATGTTCATCTCAATTTTCGTTTGGAAATTTTCCAGTTGTTCACCGTAGGCCTTTACCAATTGCTCGTTTTTTCTTAACTCATCTGTTGTCAACTTTGACAGCTGTGTTTTGTTTTTTACCGCCTCAAGTCCAGTTTTCAAGCATATCGTAACTCTCGACAATTGACACTGGTCATCTTGCAGGGATTGTAATATTTTTTTCTCTTCGCGATCCATTTTGTTAAAGTCTTCCTAACGAATATTCAAAATATTCAATAATACAAATAGCGTTTTCGAATTGATTTAAATTTAAATACCGGGAATTTTTTTTATTCACAATTTGGTAATAATGGGATATTTAGACGTGAATTATTAGGAAAATGTGAATAAAACGGAATTTGATGGTCCAAAACTGAGAAAAATATAATAGTTTTTTGTGAAATTCAAAAGACTTTATTATTACGACAATCTCTATAGGATTTCTATTCAATTTTCGAGAGAAAAAAAAATTATGGTTTGAAATTTAAAACAACATTTGTCAACAAGATAAGATATATTTTGTAAGGAAAAAAGCTGAAGGAAAATTCATGGGATTTTCATGCCAACTTTGAAAAATACTCGAATGCTATAAAAAAAAAAATACCATGATTTCAGTAATTATTTTCTTTCCACAAAAAGAAAAGGTTCATCACATATTCAGAATTTATTTTGGTTAGTTGATAATATGAAAAATTTGTACAACAGCTACTCCTTCTTCTGGGAAATCATAATGACTTTTCCGGATAATAATAACTCTCTTAGATTGATAACCATTTTTCAAATTTTCTTATTCATTTGTTCGATTTGTTTACGTTTGAATATCCTGATATGCATTCTTGACTAGAATTTTTATTTTTTGAATTATGTATTAAAAAATGAATTTTCGGAATGTTGATAAGCTAAAACGATATATTCAGATGAAAAAAGTCTCAGTATTTAAAACATTTTTAAAGCAAAACAGCAAATATATGTATTAAAACGTAACTAAAATTCAATTTGAAGTTTGTTATAATTTGAAGTCAATCAGAAAAAACTATTGACCAGCTCTTAAGACGACTCGGAAGACATCTTTTCGTTCTTCTTTCTCTCAAATAGTTTCCCTTCTATGCGTTTCTCTCGCACTGCACACTAAGAAAAAACCTAGTCATTTGTACTATAAATATTAAAAAATTATTTTTTATTAAATTATTTAAATTTAAATAGAAATATTTTTATTATTATATTAAAAACTTTATAAATAGTATTTTATTATTTATAATACTTTTAAAATTTTGAAAAATATTTTACTATTTAAACAATATTTTTATACTCAAAATACTTTTCAAGTTCAAAATAATATTGTATTCTTTAAACTACTTTTGAAATTTAAAATAATATTTTAATGTTTAAAATACTTTTGATGTTTGAAATACTTTTAAAATGTAAATAATATTTTACTATTTGAGCAATATTTTTATATTCAAAATACTTTTAAAATTTAAAATGATATTTTATTCTTGAAATGACTTTTAAAATTTTAAATAATATTTTAATGTTTAAAATACTTCTAAAAGTTGAAATTATATTTTTATATTTAAAATACTTTTCGAATTTAAAATGATATTTTAATGTTTAAAATAATTTTAAAATTGGAAATAAAAATTTAATTTTAATATTATTTCAATTTTTTATATATTATAAAATATGTATATTTTATATATGTCTATTTAGCCATAAATATGTTTTTTTTACAATGCAGTGTAGTAAAACGTCAAATATCGATATTATGAGTTTCAATATATTAAAAAATATTAAGCATTATATTTTTTTCCTCAGTAAATAACAGTTCTCAATATACAAGACATGGAAAATTGCCTTACATTATCATAATTTCTACATTTTTTCTTTTCACTACAACGTACAGTTACAATTACTATACTATATGCCAGTGACTACAATACGAGTATTTTGAATAATACATTACTGTTCATAATAAAATTTACTTTATTTCATCTTGATCCCCATTACTATATTTTTTGGTAAAAATGTTAAAGGTACTGGATTTTTCTTTTAGTGCAGTAGATTCCGAGTCGTCTTAAATTCATTAATACATATAAATAAAATATAAATAAATATTCATAAATAAAATCATCCAAACAAAATTATTTCGTTATTTGAGTTACACAGAGTTGTAATTCCAAATTTAATCAAGAAATATATCCAATATGAGATTCAAACAATTAAAATTTGATTTTCTCAGTACTCACCTAATAATTGATGACAGACGATTATAGATCAGCAAGGAGAAGTAGATTTTCTGAATCTGGAACTGTTTAGAACTGCCTTATTCGGAAGAAACAACACGAATAACTACAAATCTGTATGCAGTTAGAGTTAGGTTAGGCTTGAAAAGGCTCATAAAATGATAACGAAATTCAATAGCCTTGATAACCACGAAAAGAAAACAAATTTTTTGATTAATATCATTTTTCATTTGCTTTCCTAGTTTTCCTGCCTAGGAAAATTTGAAATCCAGTGAATTACACTCCAAAACTTAAAATTAAATTGAAAAAATTAATATGAATATAGGAAAAATAACAACCTGTTATAACAGAACAAAAAAAATATGAATTTATAAAAACATTCAAATTTACTAAATACTGAAAAAATAGGCAATTTAAGACGATTCGGAAGCTACTGTAGTGCGAAAGAGATGCATAGAATGGAAAGTAAATGAGATGAAGAAAGACGAAAAGAGAATGCCTTCCGAGTCATCTTAATATTGCAGAATTCTCAACTCCAGAATCGAAAAATCCCGAAATCGCATTATCGCATATTCTCCAATGTTTAAAAATGTCAAACTGGAGACGAAAAAAAAAACTTGTTCGCATCACGTCACGGCTAATTTGGTTCGCGTGAACTTTCGGATTCGAATATCGCACGCGCCTCATTTCCCATTCACGACGCTTTTTTGTCAACGGCAAAGTTCACCGAGAATAATCAAATTTTTTTTTTTTATTATCTACCATAAAAAATCCCGTAAATTTTACGTTAAAATTATTTCAAAAAACGATACAAAATGATTTTACTCAATTTTTAAAACGTACTTGTTTGTAACAATCATGGTTCTGGTACCAGAGTCATGTGGGATTCCACGATACTGAAGATTCGCGAGAGTCCCGATAGTATCTTCGAAATTGTAAGGATCGTTTGCATCGGGAGAGTCAAATTGTTCGCACGAAATGGGGAGAGTGAAAGGACTTGATGGCACCTTTTGTGGTATAATCAACGCATCTATATTCGAGTGAAACGGAAGGTTATCGCGACGGGATCGTGCAAACAATCGGGGCCCCACGGTATTTCGATCGAGGCTCTTTCTCGTCCTTCGTAAGAATTCAGGTCACCAAGTGAGAGCCGAATACGAGAGCAGTCCGGTGCTGCAGAGGAATTCCGAAAATTTCATTTTCGATCATTGCGGCCCGTTGCGACCATCGCGTTAGATTTGATGGATCTAAATATACTTGTGATAAGTGTTATCGATGATGCAGAAAATAACGTGTGTACGGTTTCATGGAACGTCCAATGCATTTTTATATTTATATTATTACTAGGGGGGCTTCGCCCTCCTGCGCGCTTCGCGCGCCAACCCTCATTCAGTTTCTTTTTGCGGTATATTTTTTATTAAAAAAAAAATTTTCTTGAAAGATATTAGGATTTGAATATTTTTCATTAAATAAATGTGTGAATAGAGGGAAATCATTTAATATACATAAATTTTGTCAGATTGAAGTTATAATTTTTAAAAAGTGTTCGGGTGTTTTCAGAAAGGTTCGGGTATGATCGGGTATGTTCGGGTATTAAGTGTTAAGTCTTAAGTATCAAGTGTTAAGTCTTAAGTATTAAGTCTCAAGTAAGTCTTAAGTGTTAAGTCTTAAGTCTTAAGTGTTAAGCCTTAAATATTAATTGTTAAGTTTTAAGTCTTAAGTGTTGAGTCTTATGTGCTATGTGTTAAGTATCAAGTGTTAAGTCTTAAGAAGTCAGGTTAGGTTAGTGTTGACTGAATCAGCGGGATAAAGTTTTTCTATTATATAGAGAGATAATTATAATAAGTTCCAAATTCATTGTTTATCATTGACGTGATCCCAGAATTATAAAATTAATAATACTACTTTTCCTACACATGTATGTACGTGCACTTTTTCAGCAAGTCAAGAACAGTTTTCATGCAAACGAAACTCGAGCCACTTGCGAAGAAAAGTGCATTGCCAAAAATGTTCCGATCGAAAAAGTGGCCAGTGACGAGACGAATGTGATGCGCGCGGAGAAATCGATCGACGACGGCGTTATTGATGTGAATGATCGACGAGCAGTTGCGAGGCGATTTCGCCGTGCACGTAGATAATAATTGCCAATGTTTGAGGCAGAATTTCTTTTCATAACTGATGTTTTCAATATTTTTTTTGAAAATTGACCATTCCGAGTCAATTTTTTGCGTCGAAAATTGACGTTTCTCAGGCAATGACGGATGGTAGTTTCACAAAAGCACTTTCGCAGAATTTTCCCGAAAGATACTCACTATTACAGTTGAATTTCATGTAAAGTTCCTGTTATACGACATTTTCTTGTAATCCGATGACGTTAAAACTGATGAAAAGTGTTGGATTCCAATATGGCGGACTTTTCGCAGTCGCTTCAAGAATTCACTGTGCGTGTTGCGTCATTTGCTTGGGAAATGTCAATTTCATAAAAAGTTATCCCTAAATAACCAATTTTCGTAAAAAAATTCGGGAAAAAATAGAATACATGTAAATCTTTGAAAATTAACAAGTAAACTTCTGTTTTCGCTCAAAAAATTCAATCTTATTTTAAGATGCAATCAAATTAAGGCACGACTTGAAATTCAAATACTGTCTTAAATTAAGTCTGTGTTCAAATTTATTTTTAAGCATGCAAGAGTTCAAATCAAGAAAATATGTCTTGATTCAACAATAATTTCTTCGAATTACGATATATTTTCTTCATTAAAGACTAGTCGGCTTCAAAAAATTGTGAACATGGATTTAATTATGGGAGAACTTGAATTTCAAGACGTACCTTGATTTTGTGGCATCTTAGAATAAGATTCAATATTTACATTAAAGTGTGAGAATTCCGGGAATTATTCGAGGTACAGACGATTGTACGAAATTTCTGGGATTAAAAGTAAAAATTAATTAAAAATTTTTCATGGAATATCAAAGATGAAATAAGCTGTACATAATGTAAAATTTTAGACTCAAACCGTTTTAAATTTATTAAGTTGAAATAAATAAAGTTTTTAAATATTTTTAATTACATTTTAAAATAACTGCAGTTTTGAAAAAAGGAACTGAATATCAATAACACACAAAAATTACCACTATTCGTTCAATATTTGAATTTTTATAATATTTAAATTTATGTTTATGATTACTGGAAATTCTGTCATGTTCAGGAATAGTACATTGTATACCAAGAAGCCGTGTTTTGCCGTTCGCGGACGAGGTCGACGTTTTCTGGACGAGTCGTAGCCCCCGACGGGGTCCAGGGGCAGAGCCCTGGTGGGGGTAGGGGGGCGAAGCCCCCCGGATAAGGCAAAAATTAATTAAAAAAAAGAAATGAATGTAGAATAAACGAAAATTTCAATTCACAAAAAAAGAATAATTAATTAATAAGGGTAAATAATAATTAATAATATAATAAGAAAATACAATACGATTTTATAATATACATATTATATAAATACAGGGTGTCCCGAATTCGACGTTCAATATTTTAACCAATTTTTTTTCGGATTTTTCTGAGACGAAAAGTCCTCTTCCACTTTTCTCAAAACTCAAAATTGGCGGAGATATTCGAGTTTCAAATCGACCACTTTGACTGGAATAGCAAGAACATGTGAAATCGAGGATGCGATTCCCCCTCCTCGATGTTCGCTGAGTTTGTTTGATTAACTAAATATTGCATTATTTCACTGTGGACACGCCCCCTCCAAGAATCACGCAAAAAACGTGCTCCCCGAACATAAAATAATAATTTTGAAAATAGTATGATGTTCTTGAATTATTCGAAGTTTCAAAGATATCCTACAATAAACAAACATGAACTACTGTCTTATTTATATTGAAGAAACTGAATTCCAGTAATTTAATTTGTGAAATTCTTGAATTTAACGAGTAAATTCAGAATCTGAAAAAATATATATTAAAAATCATTCTATGTATAACATTCACCAATTGACATTTTTTGAAATTTTCAGAGATTTCAAAAAAACACAAAATCGAAAAATACCTAGAAATCCATGAAAAAAATTGGTTTTTTCAGAATATTCAAAATATTAAAAATCCTTACAAATACTGAAACTTTTTAAAGTCTAAAAAATTTACGTGCAACCTATATTTCAGTGAAACTCATTTTCAAAATTTTCCTTGAAGTCAATAAAAAATCTCGTTACTAATCTCTGGAATTTTCTTTTAATTTCGAGCAACATCAAGATTATAGAAACAAGTTAGTGAATGTTCATACTTTTAAATGAAGCAACTGCTTTCATGAGTTTTTTAATGGTGCAACATTTCAAAAACATTTATCTATATAAAATGACTCATTACAAACACCTTCTGTCATGCAAAAATTTTTAATAAATTTCGAAATCAAGAAAAAATTTACTCCACCCTCTCCTCCCAAACTCAAAAATTTGATTTCTCAAATTAATAACAATTGAAAAAAAAATCCAAATTGCAAAACTCTCTATATTAGAAACAAAAATAGTATCTC
Source organism: Platygaster orseoliae (assembly GCA_030522825.1). NCBI lineage: Eukaryota > Metazoa > Arthropoda > Insecta > Hymenoptera > Platygastridae > Platygaster > Platygaster orseoliae. The sequence continues at coordinate 13,079 of JAPYZL010100532.1, forward strand.
ATAAAAGTCGAAATTATCAGTATTTCTCAGTTTTCAAAATTCATGTTTGCACTTTTTATAATGTTTTCATGAAGAAATCATCAAAACTAGTAATTTTTGAAAATTTGGAACGTTTATAATTTCCGAATTACTCAAAATAGTTTCTGAGAATAATGGAAATTTTTAAATTAATTTTCAGAAGTTCCATAGCAAAAAAAATGTGTAAAACGTTTTTAGATAACGAGAAATTACATAGATACCTAAACATATAATATAATAATATAATGAAATTTTAATAATAGTTTTAGTGATCATAAAATAATATAATGATAAAAATAAAATAATGAATAATATAACTTTATAGATAATAGTAATAGGTATAATTCTAATTTTAAAAATAAATTTTACTTTAAACTATTTTATTTTAAAATTTATATAAAATTTACTACAAAGCATACAAAAAAAACTTCCTCAATACAATTTAATTAGTATATATCCAAAATCACTCCATTAATATAAAAAAAAAATTGTTCAGGGTAGTCCTGAAATTTTCAAAGCACCTTAAAGTACTCTAAATTCAATAAAGACTAATAAAAAAAAAATATTTTTCTGAAATTTTACAAATTTTAAAAATTGATATCAATCCCTTCTCTTCCTGAAAAAGCTATTTTTCGAGTGCTTCAATGACGTAAAACCCCAGCAGAACTACTAAATTTGGCAAAATAGTAAAATAGATCGTTTTCTACGTTTCGTAACTGCACTGATATGCAGTAAACCGCATGAGTAATGCACTGAAACAAGCAGGGGCGGTTGGGCGTAACGCATAAATAGAGAGCGAGCCGCTTTTATTACACAAGCTCGGGAAAATTCTGGTGATGCCAAAAAAAAACCGAACATTTTGCCACCAAAATCGACGTTTATCGCAAAAACTGATCATGATTTTGTCGTTGTATTCATGAAAATATTATATATGTTATTTGTTACTGTAAAATTTTATCCAAGTGTTTTTCGTATTTACAGTAAAAATAAATCAATTTTAGCAACAAAAATGAAATCTTTGAAAAATGTTTTTAAAAGAAATCATTATCACCAGTTTATGAAATAAACAAAAACGAAAAAAATTGATTTTTCATTTTCACCCATGATTAAAATTAAAAATAATGAGAAACGTTGAATAATATTTGTCAAATCGTGATAATTATGATTTTATTTATTTACTAGGAATGATAAAAATTTTTTTATATTTTCGTTTATTTTTGAACGTTCGGAACTTCAGAGACTAAAATCCATGATCTACCCGAAATTCCCAGTTTGAAAAATTTACAAAAATTTATTCCCATTGAAAACTAATTTGCAAAAACTAAAAAGTATTGAAAACTTTCAAAATATCCATCGTTCAGTAAAAACCCTTTTTCTTGTCGAAACTACTAAATACAATTAAATTAAAAAACCTAATATTCATAATCTATGAAGTTTTCATCGTTATTCCCTCATAAAACCAGATGAATATCACCTTGAAAATGGCGTTGGAAAAACTAAACAGATTCCATAAACTCGGCATTAATTAACTGAAGAATGATGAAAATTCCGGGTCATAAAAGTTTCCTCGATACCAAGATTGCCCGCGGAGTTCCGAGTGAGTTTATCGACGACTTTATGAATTACGAAACTCGAGCTTAACTTTTCCCAACTTTTTTATAGAGCTTATCTACCGTGCATTATTCACCACTAAGTTTTATAAGAATTTATCAATGCAAGGTTTAATATTTAATTTCCCAATTCACAAATTAAAAAAAAACTATACTCATCCACCGTGCGAAAAACTTCTTATTCCGACTCACCTGAAACAAAAAAAAAGAACGATTCATTAATTGATTAAAAATGACTCTGCATAAATTAATAACTTCCCCGAATTGCAGAACAAACGTTTCATATCCTGAGAAATTTACTTCCACGTCAATCACCTCGATGAAAAACGCCTAATCACCTATCAGATCGGCGTTAAAACTCGATATAAATACACGCCGAATCTAATTTCCCATAAACGCCACGCTTAAATTACGAAACTCGCGAGCCATTACAAAATCATTACTCGAGCTACGGTTAAATCTTCTCCGCCGCATCGTTTCGTCGAGCGCGATAAGTTCCCGACATGCTAAACTCCAGAGTGTGACGAAAGACGCAATTTCACAACGAAAAAAATACGTCCCATCGACAATGCACGCGCGCATAATTACCTTGGCAATACACTTTCCGCGTCCGAGATATTCACCGGAGAAACCCGAGTAATAAACTTATTTTGCGTAAGTCTGGAGCATTTTGAAACGCAGATTTTTCAGAGATCGAGTCTTACGACTGAAAGAGGATTGATTTTTATATCTTGTAATTATGGTTTATTGCTGTTTGATATATGGGTTTGCTTTCTATTTTAATTTTACTGGTGTGTTTGAGGTTTGATTTTATTTTTTTAATGAAACTGAAATAGTTTCTTAGTGGGAATAATGAGATATGAATTTTGTTTTCTTAAGGGGGTCTCCTTATCCAGAACCAAAAAAAAGGTACTTTTTCCTAATTTTTTTTTGAAGCAGAAAATGAAAACGCAGAACAATGATTTTTGTATATTTTCAGCTACACATCTAAACTTTAAAAAACAATTTTTTTTATTTAAAAACAACGTAAAATTTCGGAGTAATCAAAGTTTTCTCGAAACCACATTTTTCGAAATTGCGTGCACGATTAAAAAAGAACCATTTAAGCTATGACTGTAAACTTTTCTTCTATTTTTAGATATTATTATTTTAGATATTATATTATTTTTAGATAATTAAAATGTGCATATACTGAACCTCTAATTTACATAATACAACACTTTTTTTCATTATGTATAACGTATTTTAAACAAAAAAAAGGCGAATAATTCGATTTTTTTGAAAAGTGACTCAAAAAGTCAATTGAAAAAAATTTGTTTCGCAATTTTTTCGGTTCACTAGAAGCGCATGACTCTTCTGATTAAAAAAATATATTATATGTGTGTTTCGAATAAAAACTTTGGATAATATCGTGCACGCAAAATTCATTTGTTCGTGGCGAGACGCTGCGCGAGATGTTCGATTACTCCGAAATTTTTCGTTGTTTTCAAACAAAAAAATTGTTTTTAAAAGTTTAGATGTGTAACTAAAAATATACGAAAAATCGTTGTCCTGCGTTTTTATTTTCTGCTTCAAAAAAAAAATTAGGAAAAACTACCTTTTTTCTTGATTCTGAATAAGGAGACCCCTTAATATGTTTAACGTTCCTCTAGTAACTGTGATTTTTATAAAAAATCGATAAATATTTATTAAAAACTTTAATGAAAACTTTATAAAAAATTTCAATTTTCATGAAAACAGTTTTCTAAAAAATTTTATTTTCATAAAACAAAATTTATATAGTTTCGTACTTTATAAGCAATTATATGAAAGTTTTACGAAAATGACGGTTTTTATGAATCTATTTTTATAAAAATCGATATTTTTTATAGGAACAGGTATATAAAACTGACATTTTTTTATGAAGTTCTTATAAAATCAGTTCATAAAAAACAGACTTTTTTCATAAAGATTTGTATGAAAATCACAGTTACTAGGGTAGAAACTGAAAAAAAAATTTATATATCAATTTATCAAAATTTAGAGTATTATTCACACTATTTGATTATTGTATTGACGATTGGCTTATTTTTATAGATGAATTTTGAGTAATTCTAAAATAAATTTTGTGAAAAATTTTGGAGTTCTTTTTTCAGCTATTATTAATTTAGAAAACAAAATTTTTGAGTTTGAGAGGAGAGAGGGAAGTACATTTTTTCTCAATTTCGAAATTCATTAAAAATTCTTGTTTGATTAGAGGTGTTTGTAATGAGACATTTTATATAGATAAATTTTTTTGAAATTTTGTATCAAAAAAAATTCATAAAAGCAATTGCTTAATTTAAAAGTGTGAACAATTAATCAACTTGTATCCAGAATCTTGATATTGCTCGAAATTAAAAGAAAATTCCAGAGATAAATTACGAGATTTTTTAATGACTTCAAGAAAAATTTTGAAAATGAGCTTTGACTGAAATATAAGTTGCACGTAAATTTTTTAAACTTTAAAAAGTATCAGTATTTGTAAGGATTTTGAATATTTTGAATATTCTGAGAAAAACAATTTTTTTTCATGAATTTCTAGGTTTTTTTAATTTTGTGTTGTTTTTTTTTTGATGCTCTGAAAATTTCAAAAAATGTCAATTGGTAAATGTTAAACATAGAATAATTTTGAATATATATTTGACTTTGGATTTTAATTCATTCGTTAAATTCAAGAATTTTACAAATTAAATTACTGAATTTCAGTTTCTTCAATACAATTAAGACATTAGTTTATGTTCGTTGATTTGTAGGATATTTTGGAAACTTCGAATGAGTCAAAAACATCATATTTTTTTCAAAACTATTATTACCTGGACATAAAATAAAATTCCCATTAATTATTAACATAGATTCAAAAAATTTTTTAAATGCAAATATTGAAAGCATTCTGATAATTTTCGTGTCTTAGCGATATACGGTTCCATTTTTCAAAATTTTGATGATTTTAAAATGAAGTTAAAAATATTTAAAAAATAAATCTATTTCCATTCAATTAATTTAAAAAGATCTTAGATGCAAATTTTACTTTATGCATAGCTTATTTCATCTCTGATATTCCAAAAAAAATTGTAATTTATTGTTAAGGAGAAAAATATAATTAATCACTTCGATCAATGATTAAAAATATTTCCATATATTTCCCTATTTTATTATTTACTTTATATTATTCATTCAATTGTTTTATTAAATTATTTTATATAATTTTATTATTTATTAGTTTATGTAATTTTTTATTTTCAGTTAATTCAATTATTTATTTGATTTTATTACCTTATTCAATTATTTTTACTTTCCATCCCATAAATTTTGTACATTCGCCTATGCATTGAATTAATCCTGGAATTCTCACACTTTTAATATTGAATCTTATTCTAAGATGCGACAAAATCAAGATACGTCTTGAAATTCAAATTCTCCCATAATTAAATCCATGTTCACAATTTTTTTCAAGCCGGCAAGTCCCAAATGAAGAAGATATATCGTAAGTTGAAGAAATGATTCTCGAATCAAGATTTATTTTCTTAATTTATAAACTCTTACTTGTTTAAAAATAAATTGAAACACAGACTCAATTCAAGTCAGTATTTGAATTTCAATTCGTGCCTTAATTTGATTGCATCTTAAAATAAGATTGAATTTTCTGAGCGAAAATAGTAGTTTACTTGTTAACTTTCAAAGATTTACATGTATTCTATTTTTTCTTGAATTTTTTTATGAAAATTGGTCATTTAGTCATAATTTTTTGCGTTGAAAATTAGCGTTTCCCAAGAAAATGACGCAACACGCACAGTGAATTTATGAAGTGACTGCGAAAAGTCCGCCTTATTGGATTCCAGTTCTTTTCATCAGTTTTCACGCCATCGGATTACAAAAAAACATCGTGTAATAGGAACTTTACATGAAATTCAACTGTAATAATGAATATCTTACGAAAAAATTCTGCGAAAGTGCTTTTGTGAAACAACCATTCGTCATTGCCTGGGAAAAAGCAATTTTCGACGCAAAAAATCAACCCGAAATCGTCAATTTTCGGAGAAATTCGTGAAAAACACTATATAAACTATCAAACCACACAAAATTGTTTTCCCTTGCGGGTTCCCACGCAAATCTTGAAACAAATTGAGTATCCAAAACCGTACTTGGCTTATGAAACGAGGACTCAACGCCGCGGTCTGTCAAATAAATTGTATTATACTACTGTATACTACAATCTCTCGACAGGTAAACGAAGGTAGCAGAAAAAGGAAACGCGAAATAAAAACGACTGCCTTTCCACGTGCTTCGCCAAGTTGGGATTCCCAGGATCCATAAGAGAACGTTTCGAGTATAGAAAGTGGAACGAAGTCGGGATTGCGCGTTTGCTTTACTTGTATTCAGATGTTTCATCCGCGTTGATTCTCCGCCATTCCACCTGTGTGCGGAAAGTCGAGAGAAAAATTCGCGATTTCTAACCTACCAGAGTTACGTAAACGAGATCGCGGCGCGTGAAAAAAAAAGAATTACGTAAAAAGTGGCCAAGAAAGCCGTGATTTATGACCTATCCTCGGCACGATTTTTTGCCATTGTTCGCGCCGTTTCTTTAGGCATGATGAAGGGAGCTTTTTTTTCTGATAAGAGGACGAGATTGTTGCATGTAAAATTCGGTAATTGTTCGATGTTTTAGAAAAGTTATTAATTACAATTACACAAAAACTACGGAAACAAAGATAAAAAATTAAGAGTATGCGGAAGCAATTACAACTATGGTGAAATTCCTTTTATTATTGAACTAATTATCTTTTACAACAGAACGCTCTACTATGAACTTTTCTGAAAATATGTCAATAAATCTTTTTTGACACGTGCTTTGAAACATTAACAACTAATTAAAAACGGGTAATGTAATGTCAAAGTGATGATGATAATGCATGTACAAAGACTGCATATTCTCTGACCGGCCGCGATTCGCGTTTCCGGATTCCACGCCGACAATTACGCATACGTCACTCGCGAGCAAGGATCAAAGCGAACGCTCTCAGAGTGAAAGTGCGAGAGCTCGATCATTAACAATCAGCGGAGGCAAGGTCGTTTCACGCGCGACGTTATTTCCGCTGCGCTGCAGCTGTTTCAAAGCCCAGTTAATCGAGTTTCTAGTTTAAAAAGTCAGTACATAAAAATTGAATTGGTTTTTTCAGCGGTCGGTGCTCTTTTTATCAAATTTTTATGACCTGGAAATTTGAAACAAAGTCGGTGGCGTAGCAAGACATTTCGGCGCCCGGGGCACGATGGAGGGAATGCTACTCCCCCCCCCCCCCCAAATGAAATTATCTTTAAGAAAAAACGATGACATTCGTTTTGGATACTGTTTTTGACATTAAAAAGGTCTTAGAATTCCAAATAAGACATGTTGTAGTGTCTTTGAAGTTAAAATAAGATACTTCAAGAAGTGTCTTGAAAATTCAAAATATCTTGAAAATTTTGAAAATAACGCTTTGAAAGGTGTCTTAGACACTTGAAAGTGTATTAAAGTTCCAAAAAAGATATTTTTCGAGAACTTTAAATTCAAAATAAGACTTCAAGGATTGTCTTCAAATTTTATATAAATCACTTCAAGTAGTGTCTTAGACGTTTAAAAGTGATTTCGAATTTTGAAAAAACATCTCGAATAGTGTCTTCGGCATTTAAAAGTTTTGAAATTTCGAATAAGACACATCGGAGTGTCTTATAATTTCAAATAAGAGACTTATAGAAGTAACTCAGAGATTCGAGAATGCCTTAAAATTTCGAATTAGACGCTTCAGAGTGTCTTAGAACTTCGAGCAACACATTTTGTGTAAAGTGTTTTAGAAATGCCTGAATATCTTTAGATTTTCAAAGACACGTTGAAAAGTGTCTTACAATCTCAGGAAAGATACTTCAGAAGATCTTCGAATTTTAATAAGACACTTCAAGAAGTATCTACAAATTTGTAATAAATCACTTTAAGAATTAGTGTGTCAGACGTTTGAAAGTGTCTTAGAATTTTCTTGAAACACCTTCAAAAGTGTTTTGAACATTAAAAAGTGTCTCAGAATTCCGAAAAAGATACATTAGAGTGTCTTCGAATTTCAAATAAGATACTACAAGAAGTGTCTTGGAAATTCAAAATATCTTGAAAATTTTTTAAAAACACTTGAAAAAGTGTCTTAGACACTTGAAAGTGTACTAGAGTTCCAGAAAAGATAAATAGATCAAATAAATAATAAATAAATAAATAGATAAAAAGAAAAAATTGTCTTCAAATTTTTTACAAATCACTTCAAATAGTATCTTAGACGTTCAAAAGTGTTTTCAAATTTTCAAAAACTCCTCGAATCGTGTCTTGGACATTTTAAAGTGTTTTGAAATTCCGAATGAGACGCTGAGTATCTCAGATTTTTGAGTAAGACATTTTGAAAAGTGTCTTAGAAATGTCTGAATATCTTTGGATTTTCAAACACACTTTGGAAAGTGTCTAACAATACCAGAAAAGATACTTCAGAAGATCTTTGCATTTTAATAAGACACTTCAAGAAGTGTCTACAAATTTGTAATAAATCACTTCAATAATTAATGTGTCGAATGTTTAAAAGTGTCTTAGAGTTTTCTTAAAACACCTTCGAAAGTGTTTTGAACATTAAAAAATATCTTATGATTCTTGAATTCTGCGGAGTGTCTTCGAATTTCAAATAAGATACTTCAAGAAGTGTCTTGGAGATTAAAAATATCTTGAGAATTTTTAAAAAACCATTTAAAAAGTGTCTGAGACACTTGAAAGTGTATTACAGTTCTAGACAAGATACTTTTCAAGGTCTCTAATTTCAAAATAAGTCTTTAAGGATTGTCTTCAAATTTTTTACAAATCAATTCTAGTAGTATCTTAGATGTGTAAAAGTGTCTTTAAATTTTTATAAAACACCTATAATAGTGTCTTGGACATTTGAAAGTGTTTTGAAATTCCGAATTAGACACATTGGAGTGTCTTGTAATTTCAAATAAGAGACTTTACGAAGTATCTCAGAGATTCGAGAGTGTCTTAAAATTCCGAATGAGACGCTTCTGAGTGTCTTAGAACTTCAAGTAAGACATTTTGTAAAGTGTCTTAGAAATGTCTGAATATCTTTGGATTTTCAAAGACACTTTGAAAAGTGTCTTACAATTCCAGAAAAGATACTTC
>JAPYZL010100536.1:0-11050 GCA_030522825.1 Platygaster orseoliae
ATTTCAAAAAACGGCAAAGGAAAAATCGTTTCGAAATTCAATAAGGAATTCACTGTTAACGGTTGTTCCGGTGATTTCTGGGACACCCTGTATATATGTATATTCCACTCATATATACGCGTAAAGTTTCATTTGAATTTAAAAATACAAAATCTGAATAAATTTTGAACGAAGAACACACATAAATTATTTATTTGAATTTCATTTCTGTTTTCTCATAAAAAATTTATGCATTTTTAATTGCTATTTCCTTTGGATTCTTAAAAAGAAATATCATGAAATTATTAACTAAAAATCCAATTAAATCTGTAGCTACAAAAGTCATAAAATGATATCATAAAAAAACCGAAAATGTTCAAAATGCATTTCCACAAAAAAAAAATTCCACAATTCATTTTTTCGTTTCTCTATTTTCGAACGCTTCAACAAAATTTGTTTTTACCATGCATCCGTAAAAAAGGCCACTTTATTTCTATGGAATGCGGGAACAAAAGCCCCTTTTGGGGGTACTCGGAAATCAGCGGAATTCAACACGTGAATCAGCGGAAAATTTCAGCGGAAATCAACACGTGCAATTGCGCACTCGCTTCGCTTGTGCCCAAACTTTGCACTCGTTGGAATCATCCTTTTTCTCCCTTGTAGCATAAATATCTATTTGGCTGCTCAAAAACCAGATTTTCCAAACAAATCCCCCCTCCCCTTCCCTCTTTACAGACCTAATTGTCCTCAAACTCATTGTATTTTTTAATAATAAACCACTCAAATCCTCCCAAGTTAATTACAGACCATATTTTAGGTTTAAAAAATAATTTCCAGCCCGAGTATGAAACCATCGTTAAGCAATATTACGAAAACCATCCTGGCAAGTTTTCACAACCTAATTTTCTGTTCTGACGTTTCGAAAAGTTATGGAAATGTTCCAAATTACGTTGGCAGCAAAGTTTTCTGATTGTTCGGAGCTTGTTATAGACACTTCAGATTTTTTATCGGGAGTAATCCCTCGTGTTTCCGAGGATTTCCGAAGGTTGGAAACTCCGCTGCCGACGCTTCTGGGTCGCCGAATTTTCATCCACAAGTTTTATTGTTGCAGAGGAAATTTTAAGTGCTGCTGTTTTTGTCTACATCAAATTTCATATTACACAGTTACACAGTTATGCAATACAATGAAAAAAATAACTGAAATCGCAATTTTTATGTTATAAATAGGATTAAATAAATAGAATCAATTAATTTTAAATGAATTCTTTTAAAAATTGTTAAAATTAAAATATTCTAAATTTTGTTCAACTGTGGTCTTACTTACACAATAATTATTATATATTTCATCTGATTTTCATCCCTCGTAATTTTTTCAAGTCGGTTCGCAGAAGTTTCGTTATCGATCGAAATCCAAACTACTCAAATAATCCAGACGCCCCACGATTTCGATTACAAATTACCGTGGCTGCGAATATCGGATGCGTTTGCAGTACCGACTGCGTGGGCGAGTTCATCAATAACGAAGACGATTGGCCTGGACGTAATGCGTTTGCATTTCCCTCTATTGAAAGCTGAGCTAGTTCCATAGAGAGCAGCCTAGCTACTCTGCATATACACAAATTATCATAAGAATATTTATTCATCGATTATCAGGCAACCCTGAATAATCTGAGTTTCTCGGCTTCCATTAAGCGAAGACTCAAGTTTGTGGTATTTATATTTACTCATCAAGTTTCACACAGATTCTGCATTGTGGGGTTCAGTATTCACAGAATGCAATGAAATTTAATATAATATAATATATTTATTTATCGAATATTCATTAAATCATGCCTCTAAAAGCACGAGTTCACGTTCACCAAAAACCTACACAAACTAATAATCTTTTATGTCAATTATTTACCATCACATCGGCATCAAACATTTTTGTCGTTTTTCGGTAAACGCTCTATTCAAGAAACGTTTAAATAAATTCCATCATCGGAAAAATACGTATGACAAAGTTCGACGGTGAAAGTTGGCGCGAAATTATTGAACGCCGTTGTATAAAATTGTTCGTTAAACAAATGGACAAGCACCGGCACTAGAAACGCGCGCTGCACAAAGGGGAGTACAAGGGCGTACCGCGAGGATCCAGGTAACAATGGGAACCTCCCCCCCCTTCCCCCACACCCTCACCCCCGTGGAACTATGTTCGTATATCTCGGGATATTTCGCGACACGAAGTGTGTGCGTTTCAATGGTTTTACTGCCAACTGCAGCTGCCTACAATTGGCGCACTCCAGCGGAAATCTCGAGGTCAGTTTTTGACTTTTTCGCGTGTACCTGTATTGTTTGACTAATTAATGATTTTCAGTATTGTTGGAATTTGTGATTATTTAGATAATTTTTTTATGTTTCTCGAAATATGAACAAAAAAAGTTATTGTATATCAATTTGATACATGCTTTTGAAACAAGGTAAATTCACTCAAAATATGAATAAATCAATATTTCTTTTTATTAAGATACTCGGAGGCGTAGGTAAAAAAATTATGGGGAAGGGTTTTACGAAAAAAAATTTATATTTCCCTTAGGATTTTGAATTTACCTTTTGGAGTCTAAAGTCGCGCGTTTCATTTAATATAATAGATTTTGATTCTTGTTATTTTCAAGATACTGAAATTCAGATTTGTTTCAATTACTATTTTTATATTTGTCATAATAATTCATAACGTAATATTGTGAAATGGACTACTAAATTGATTTTTAGAATTAAATGCTCTAGGAATAATATTTATAAGATTTTTTATATTTTCTTTTATACTTTAGATAAAATTACAACAACATAGCACAGATAATTGCAATTCTTCAGAAAATATTTTAATAAAATAAATATCTGAAAATCCTTCAAAAGTTATCAACACTAATCAAATGTTAAATGAAAATTCTGCAAAAATTATCGACACGAAAAAAACGTAATTTTTCTTCAAATTTGTCTTCAAATTTTAAAAAACTTTTCAAGCTCATTTCGCTATAAATAGATATTTTGTATTTCGGGATTTGAAAATATAAATTAAATTAAATATCATTGAAAATCTGGAAATTAAAATTCATTTCTTTTAAATTCAAAAAAAATTTTTCTTTTTGAAAACTCAAGATTTAAAAATTCTTCAAAAGTTATCAACACTAAAAAAATGTTAAACGAGAATGATTCAAAAATTATAAACATTAAAAAAAACTTTTTTTCTCTTCAAATTTCAAATTGAAATTTCTTGTCAAATTTTGAACGTGAATTCTCTTCAAATTTCAAAAAACCTTTGAAGCTCGTTTCGTTACATACACGTTATTTTCTAGTTTCAAGATTGAAAAATCAAAGGTCTATAGAAATTCAGCTAAAAATGTGGAAAATAAAATTTATTTCGTTCAATTCAAAAATTTATTTTCATTTTGAATATTCAACATCTAAAAATCCTCCAAAAGTTATCAACACTAATCAAATGTTAAATGAAAATTCTGCAAAAATTATAAACAGTAATTAAACGTTGTTATTCTTCAAATTTTTCTTTAAATTAAAAAAAACTCTTCAAGCTCATTTTCCTACAAACAAATATTTTGTGTTCCAAGGTTTGAAAATCAAAGATCGATTAAAATTTAACTAAAAATCTAGAAATAAAAAGTTATTTGTCTTAAATTCAAGAATAAATTTTCTTTCAAAATACTAAACATCTCAAAATCCTTTAAAAGTTATCGACAATAAAAAAATGTTAAATGACAACCCTACAAAAATTACCAATTCATCAAAATGTAATTGTCATGTAATTGTGAATTTATCAATAATGTAGGAATTAAAGTTTATTTATTTCAAATTCAAGAATAAATTTTCTCTTACAATACTCGAGATCTGATAATCCTTCAAAAGTTATCAACATTAAAAGAATGTTCATTGAAAATACTTCAAAAATTATAAACACTATAAAAACGTGATTTTTCTTCAAATTTCAAATCTGAATTTCTCGTCAAATTTCAAACGTAATTTTTCGTCGAATTCCAAAAGACCCTTAAAGCTCGTTTAGTTACAAATACTATATTTCCTACTTCAAGATTTGAAAATCAAAGGTGTATAGAAATTCAACTAAAAATCTAGAATTGAAGTTCATTTTTTTTCGCTTCAAGAATAAATTTTCCCTTCAAATACTCAAGATCTGGAAATCCTTCAAAAATTATCAACATTAAAAAAACGTAGTTTCTCTTCCAATTTCTCTTCAAATTTCAAAGGTAATTTCTCTTCAACTTTCTAAAAACTCTTCGAGCTCGTTTATTTACATATTTTCCTATTTTCAAGATCTGAAAGATGAAGATCTACAGAAATTCAACTAAAAATGTGAAAACAAAAGTTCATTTATTTAAAATGTAAGAACAAATTTCCCTTAAAATGCTCAAGGTTAAAAAATCTTTGAAAAGTTATCAACATCAACAAAATGTTAAATGAAAATCATTCAAAAATTACAAACATTAAAAAAGAACGTTATTTCTCTTCAAATTTCAAAAAACCCTTAGAGCTTGTTTCGTTACATACACTATATTTCCTAGTTTCATGATTTGAAAAGTCAAAGATCTATGTAAATTCAACTCAAAGTCTGGAAATAAAAATTTATTTGTATCAAATTCAAAAAAAACTTTGAATTTTGAATATTTAAGATCTGAAAATCCTCCAAAAGTTGTCAACACTCTTCAAAAGTTAAATGAAAGCTCTGCAAAAATTATAAACATTAACAAAACGTTGTTATTCTTCAAATTTTGTTCTTCGAATTAAAAAAAAGCTCTTCAAGCTTTCTTGCTCTTCAAGCTTTCTTGCTCTTCAAGCTTTCTTGAAAATCAAAGATATATTTAAATTTTACTAAAAATCTAGAAATAAAGATTTATTTGTCTTAAATTCAAGAATAAATTTTCTCGTAAATTACTTAACATCAAAAAATGATTTAAAAGTTATCAACACTAAAAAAAATGTCAAATGAGAACCCTCCAAAAATTGTCAATTCGTCAAAATGTATTGTCAATTCATCATAAATGTAACAATGAATGTTTACTTGCTTCAAATTTAAGAATAAATTATCTCTTACAGTACTCAAGATCTGAAAGTACTTTAAAAGTTATCAACATTGAAAAAATGTTAAATGAAAATACTTCAAAAATTATAAACACTTAAAAAACGTGATTTCTCTTCAAATTTAAAATCAATATTTCTAGCCAAATTTCAAATGTAACTTCTTTTCAAATTTCAAAAAAGCCTTAAAGCCCGTTTAGTTACAAACACTTTATTTCCTTGTTTCAAGATTTGAAAATCAAAGATCTATTTAAATTCAACTTAAAATCTGGAAATAACATTTTTTTTTAATTTCAAAAATAAATTCTCTCTCAAAATACTTAACATCTGAAAATCCTTCAAAAGTTATCAAAACTAAAAAAATTATAAATGAAAATACTTAAAAAATTATGAACACTAAAAAAACGTGATTTCTATTTAAATTTCAAATACAAATTTCTTGTCAATTTTCAAACGTAAATTCCATTCCAATTTCAAAGAACTCTTAAAGTTTATTTCGTTACATATACAATATTTCCTAGTTTCAAGATTTGAAAATCAAAGGTGTATAGAAATTCAACTAAAAATGTAGGAATCAAAGTATATTTGTTTTAAATTCAAGAACGAATTTTCTCTTTAAACACTCAAGGTCTGAAAATCCTTCAAAAGTTGTCAACACTCATCAAACTCTTCAAAAATTTTCAATGCTAAATAAATGTAATTTTTCGTTTTTGTTGAAACGTAATTCATGAATGTTTGACTATACAATATACAGATAAACATTTTTAAAGTGACAAAAATATTAAATATACCTAACATTCATAAATAATAAGTCATAAATAATATAGTCAACAATTAAATTTCAATACTATAACATATTAGATATGAAAACCCTTAAAAAATTTCCAACACTATCAAAATGTTAAATGAAAATTCTGCAAAAGTTATTAACATCAAAATAACGTATTTCTTCTTCGAATCACTCTTAAAATTTCAAAAAACTTTTCAAGCTCATTTCACTACATAATATTTCCTAGTTTCAAGATTGGAAAATCAAAAATCTTTACAAATTTAACTAAAAATATGAAAATAAAAAATTATTCGGTTTGGATTTAGGAATAAATTTCCTCTTTAAATTCTCAAGATCTGAAAATCATCCAACAGTTATCAATACTAAAAAAAATTATTTTTCTTCAAATTTCTCTTTTCATTTCAAATGTAACTTCTCTTAAAATTTCAAAAAACTCTTCCAGCTCGTTTCCCTACATATATTTCCTAATTCCAAGATTTGAAAATCAAAGATCTATATAAATTCAACTGAAAACGTGGAAATAGAAGTTTATTTGTTTAAAATTCGAGAAATAATTTTTACTTCAAGATCTCAAAATCTGAAAATCCTTTCAAAGTTATAAACAATAGAAAAATGTTACATAATAACCCTCAAAAAATTGTCAAGACTAAAAAATGTAATTTCTCTTCGAATTTCAGAAACCCTCCAAGCTCGTTTCGTAACGAACATTTTCTAGTTTTAAGATTGGAAAATCAAAGATCTATAGAAATTCACCTAAAAATGTAGGAATAAAAGTTTACTTGTTTCAAAATCAAGAATGAATTTTCTCTAATAATACTCAAGATCTGAAGATCCTTCAAAAGTTATCAAAACTATTAAAATGTTTAAAATTTTTTAAAAATTATCATTACTCAATAAACATAATTTTTCTTCAAATTTCTCTTCAATTTCAAAAATCTCTTTAAGCTCGTTGAGTTACATATTTTTACTATTTTCAAAAAGTTAAAATACAAACTTAGAAACTGAAAATCATTCTAAAGTTATTAACAATTAAAAAAATTTTTCAATGAAAATCCACCACAAGTTATCAAAACTGGAAAACGTGATTTCTTTTCAAATTTCTCTTCAAATATTAAAAAACTCTTGAAGCTCGTTTCACTACATATATTTCCTAGTTTTATGGTTTGAAAATCAATGATCAATAAAAATTCAACCCAAAATCTGTAAATAAAAGTTTATTTGTTTCAGATTCAAGAATAAATTTTCTCTTTCAATACTCAAGATCAGAAAACCTTCCAAAAGTTTTCGACACTAAAAAAACGTAATTTCTCTTTAAATTTCAAACGTGATTTCTCTTGAAATTTCATAAAACTCTTCAAGCTCGTTTCGTTACATGTTTTCCTAGTTTCAAGATCTGAAAATCAAAGATCTACAGAAATTCAACAAAAATTGTGAAAATAAAAATTTTTTCATTTAAAATCCAAGAATAAATTTTCCTTAAAATACTAAAGATTAAAAAACTTTTGAAAATGATCAAGAGTAACAAAATGTTAAATGAAAATCCTTCAAAAATCACAAACACTAAAAAAACGTTATGTCTCTTCAAATTTCAAAAAACCCTTAGAGCTTGTTTCGTTACAAATACAATCACTATAATTATTTCCTAGTTTCAAGATTGTAAAATCAAAGGTCTATAGAAATGCAACTAAAAATGTAGGAATAAAAATTCATTTGTTTTAAAATCAGGAACGAATTTCTTTTATAAATATTCAAGATCTGAAAATCCTTCAAAAATTTATTATCAACAGTGAAAAAACGTAATTTCTTTTCAAATTTCAAAAAAATCTTCAAGCTCGTTTCACTACATATATTTCCTAATTCCAAGATTTGAAAATCAAAAATCTACAGAAATTCACCTAAAAATATGAAAACAAAAACTAATCCATTCAAAATCCAAGAACAAATTTCCTTTAAATACTCAACATAAGAAAACCCTCTAAAATTTATCAACAATAAAATAATTAATTATACTTCAATTAAAACTTATTTCATTTGATGAAGAAAAATCATTGAAACCCCGAATCTCCCGAGCTCGTAACATCGAAAACTCTCACAGTGCATGAAATGAATAGGGATTATCTTGTCATGAAAATGAGGAGACTAATACATTAGGCAAAATCCAGCCCCGAAAGTCGCCTGTGCCACGATCAATATAGCCTGCAAAAATCAAGCGAACCTTCCGTCAGCTTTTTCGTCCTCGATTGGTCGTTTCATTCGTCACCCGTGGTCCCGGACACATTGTTTCAGCCGCTTTCGGGAGTTATGGCCGATGTGCGAAGGCGTAAACCGCCCGGGTGCGCGAAACTTTTGAAGCACCGTCGGAAACAATCGTTTCCGACGCGTTCACTGCCCACCGAAATTAGAAGAATACACCCGGAAAATCGTTTGCTGCCCCCCCCCCCAAAAAAAAACAATAATGAATTACAGTAAAAACATGATAAAAAATGATGAAAAATTTATATTTCGTACTTCGAAAATGTTTCATTTCGTGTACCACGAAACAGAGTAATTCTTCCATGTGGCGAGAAATGTTGGCCGCGTAAATTAACGTCGCTGTTCACAAGGACAAAAAATAAAATGTGAAATTCGTAGAGAGGACGAGGAATTATGAATAAAGGATCTGTAGAAACTTGTGAATATTGCATGTTACGAAACACGAGCCGTCATAGTTAATTCAAAGAGACAGGAAGAAGTAGTGCACTCACAAAGCAAGACATTAACGCAAACTGCGAGCGTTAATAATTTAAAATTAAATAATTGATGGGTAATTGCGATGACAAAAGCGGGGGGTTTCGTTCTCAGCGCGGTCCCGCATTTGCCCGTAGTTTGCAGGATTGTTAAGCTCGAGATAACACAGGTAATTATGAACCCCCATGCAGTGGCTCGGGTATTTCAGATTTCATGGGCTATTTCGCAGATATCAATCTGCTGCGCGAACGTGATGACGTGAAATACGTTTGTCGCGTGGGTAACAAGTTTCAATGGAATAAAAATAACGCTCTGGCAGTGACCGCTTATACGCGATTTATTACTGCTCCGCGAAACGATTTGAGGACAAATGGGACAATCGATGACGAGATTGTGGATTCGTTTTTATTGTTTCATGCAAAGTATTCGAATGTTCAAACCAGAGGCGTAGGCAGAAAAAATATGTATGACGCGATTTGAGAAAAGATACTTTAGGGTACCACTCGTTTAGGCACATTATCTGTCTTGAGAGCATTGGAAAGTAAACCTAGACGATTTGTACCCTAAGGTATATTTTCTTAAATCGCGTCACATATACTTATTTCCTTCAGGATTTTATAATTTTTAATTTTTCATGTTCGAGTTAGATGTAATGAAATTCAATTTTTTATATGTCAAGTAACCGAGTTTAAGACTATTTTTCCTCATGCTTTTAGTGTTTTTTCACAACTTAACGGGTTTTCTGATTTTATTTTCGATTTCCAGACATCGAATTTATAAACATTTTTGATAAAATCATAGTACACAGATTTCAAGTATCTAATATGCTTTAGTATTGAAATTTTCTTGTTAGCTATATTATTTATGATTTATTATTTATGATTGTTAGGTATATTTAATATTTTTGGCATTTAAAAATGTTAAGGTATATATTGTATAGTCAAACATTCATGAATTACGTTTAAACAGTAATGAAAAATTACATTTATTTAATATTGACAACTTATGAAGGATTTTCAGACCTTGAGTATTTAAAGAGAAAATTCGTTCTTGAATTGAAAAGCAATAAACTTTTATTCCTGCATTTTTATTTGAATTTCTATACACCGTTGATTTTCAAATCTTGAAACTAGGAAATATTGTGTATGTAACGAAATAAACTTTAAGAGGTTTTTGGAAATTTGAATGGAATTTTCGTTTGGAAATTCACGAGAAATTTGTATTTGAAATTTGAAGAGGAATCACGTTTTTTTAGTGTTCATAATTTATGAAGTATTTTCATATATAATTTTTTTAGTGTTGATAAATTTTGAAGGATTTTCAGATGTTAGGTATTTTGAGAGAAAATTTATTCTTGAAATAAAAAAAAAATTTTTATTTCCAGATTTTGAGTTGAATTTAAATAGATCTTTGATTTTCAAAACTTGAAACTAGAAAATAAAGTGTTTGTAACTAAATGAGCTTTAAGGGTTTTATGAAATTTGAAGAGAAATTACGTTTGGAATTTGATGAAAAATTTTGATTTTGAATTTGAAAAGAAATCACGTTTTTTAAGTGTTTATCATTTTTGAATTATTTTCATTTAACATTTTTTTAATGTTGACAACTTTTGAAGGATTTTTAGATCTTGAGTATTGTAAGAAAAAATTTATTCTTGAATTTGAAACAAACAAACTTTTATTCTGACATTTTTGATGAATTGACAATACATTTTGACGAATTGACATTTTTTGGAGGGTTATCAATTAACATTTTTTAGTGTTGATAACATTTAAAGGATGTTAAGTAATTTACGAGAAAATTTATTCTTGAATTTAAGACAAATAAATTTTTATTTCCAGATTTTTAGTTGAATTTATATAGATCTTTGATTTTGAAATCTTGAAACACAAAATATATATTTGTAGCTAATTGAGCTTGAAGAGTTTTTTGAAATTTGAAGAGAAATTTGAAGAAAAATTACGTTTTATTAGTGTTGATAATTTTTGCAGAGTTTTCATTTAACATTTGATTAGTGTTGATAACTTTTGGAGGATTTTTAGATGTTGAATATTCAAAATGAAAATTAATTTTTGAATTGAACAAAATAAATTTTATTTTCCAGATTTTTAGCTGAATTTCTATAGACCTTTGATTTTCCAATCTTGAAACTAGAAAATAAAGTGTATGTAAGGAAACGAGCTTTAAACGTTTTATGAAATTTGAAGAGAATTCACATTCAAAATATGACAAGGAATTTAAATTTGAAATTTGAAGAGAAAAAAAGTTTTTTTTCCCATGCATCCACAAAAAAGGCTACTTTTTTTGCATGGAATGCGGGAACAAAATCCACTTTTTGGGGTACTCACGAATAAATTATTCTTCCCTATGAAAATATTAATAAATCACTGATACGAGGTAAAAAAAGAAAAAAAACACAGATATGAAGGAAGAATAATTGTCACGGAGGATTTTGACGTATTTACCACC
>JAPYZL010100545.1:0-12113 GCA_030522825.1 Platygaster orseoliae
CGTCAACGGAGGAGAGAGGCTTGGGACGTTAGGGTGGGAGTCTGGGATTTCGCATATATAGATATACCGTCGATCGCGCTCCGAAAACTAGCAACACTGCTTCTAACCTCAAAGTTTTACATTTGGACGGGCTTTGAAACTAGAATTGCATAAAATACTGTATGCAACTTAGTGTAAGTGTCTCATTTTGCGAAGACAATTCAAACCCTCGGCTTCGCCTCGGGCCTGAACCCTCATCTTCGTCAAATTCGGCACTTGCACTACGTTACATAATGTACTATTATTACCTCTCAGAGTAATAAATTATTATTGATAATTAACAAATGTGACGCTCCGCGAAAAAAGGCCCTTATACAAGAGGGGCATAAGGGGCCTTTTCTCAACGCGCGTCACAATGGTTATCAAATGTCAGTAGTGTGTAGTGTCAGTAAATATTTTCACTTCAATCTTGGATGAAATGGAAAAACAATTTTTTTTTTCAAATTTTCTTTTTTTTTACATCATTCAGTGTTATTATATAAAAAATTGTGCTTTTCGTTGAATAAATCCATTTGTTCATAATATTTTCAGTCGAAGCAGAGATAGGGATAGAAGGTACAGATCTCGAAGCAGATCACCGACCAGATCGCCAAGAGACAGGCGTGGTTGGGGTGGTAGCGGCGGCGGTGGCGGCGGAGGACGAGATCGTGGGGGCAGGGGCGGGCGCAGTCAACCCGGGGCAAATTTGAGAAAACCGCGTTGGGACCTCACGCGCTTGGAGCCATTCAAAAAGGACTTTTATTCGTCATCTTACAGCGTTCAAAACAGAGATCCACGAATTATCGAACAGTACAGAAGCGAGAATGAAATTACTCTGAAAGGAAGGAACATTCCCAATCCCGTTTTTAGTTTCGAGGAAGCTGGTTATCCTGATTACGTTCTTAAAGAAATAAGGTGAATTTAGTTGAAATTAAGTCTCTTATTTGACGTTAGAGTGTAACAGTTGATGAGTTTTATGCAAATTCTCAATTCCAATAACTCAAAAATCACTAAAAATGAATTTCATGATTGAAATATGGAAATAACAAAAATAAAAAACTTTCAGCTGTTTACTTGAAAACTAAATACTTGAAAAAAAATTCAAATATTGTGTTTTTTGAACCAGACAGTTAAAGATTAAATAAACATCTTCCGAAAATTGTTCTAGACGTCAAGGTTTTAAGGAACCAACTGCGATCCAAGCCCAAGGATGGCCTATTGCATTGAGCGGCCGAGACATGGTCGGTATTGCTTCGACAGGTTCTGGAAAGACGCTCTCTTATATTCTTCCGGCCATTGTTCACATCAACCATCAGCCTAAAATTGTGCGTAAAGATGGACCCATAGCTCTTGTGCTGGCACCGACTCGGGAACTTGCGCAGCAAATACAACAAGTGGCTGACGATTTTGGCCACACTTCCAGTATCAGGAATACCTGTCTTTATGGCGGGGCTCCTAAGAACTCACAGGCACGTGACCTAGACTCTGGAGTGGAAATCGTGATCGCGACACCCGGACGACTCTTGGATTTTCTGGAATCCAACAGGTATGAATTTAATCTAAAATCAATTTGGATACTAAGAATAACATACTGCGGTGCTAGAATTTATAGTAATTAAAACAAAGAATGAAATCGAAAACGTTTGGAAGTTTATGGATGTTGATGATGAAATTTTTATAAAATACTTGTAGAACGAATCTTCGTCGATGTACGTACCTTGTGCTGGATGAAGCCGACAGGATGCTTGACATGGGTTTCGAGCCTCAAATTCGAAGAATTATCGAGCAGATAAGACCGGATCGACAGACATTGATGTGGTCTGCGACCTGGCCCAAGGAAGTCAAAAACCTGGCTGAAGACTTTCTCAAAGAGTACGTGCAAATCAATGTTGGCTCACTGCAGCTCTCCGCAAACCACAATATTCTTCAAATCATCGATGTCTGTCAAGATTATGAGAAAGAAACCAAGTAAGTTACATAACAGTTTATTTTTGAAGTTCTCTTAAATCTTTGAATATAACTTTTTTTATAATAACAAAACTTTAAACTTCAAATAAGTGGGCACAAATACAAATGAAATTTTTAGTATTAGTTAACTTTTCTTGATGTTTTTGACATTTTAAAGAGGCTTTTTTTTTGTCACGTACCTGGTCTAAACAAATTCTGGCTGCATTCTCGATCACTAGGAATTAATGTGATTTTTTTTTTGCTTCTCTAGATTGAGCACATTGTTGAAAGAAATAATGGCAGAGAAAGAGAACAAAACTATAGTATTCATAGAAACAAAGCGCAGAGTTGACGAAATCACAAGAAAAATGAAAAGGGAAGGCTGGCCTGCAGTTTGCATCCATGGCGATAAAACTCAACAGGAAAGAGATTGGGTTTTGCAAGGTAATTCATAGTTTATATAAAAAAATTATCTTATATTCAACATGGTTTTGCGAAAAATTCTATATATATAATGTATAAAGAATTGAATATTTTTCTCTGAATATCAAAAATTTTTATTTTAGATTTCAGGTCCGGTAAGGCACCGATTTTGGTAGCAACAGATGTGGCAGCTCGAGGTTTAGGTGAATTTTTGAAATTTTTAATTTTTCCAATATGTAAAAATATTAAAATTCAAACGAATAATAGATTTTATTATTTATTTAAGAGTTTGATTCTAAAAACCATTTCAAAATTGATTTTCTCAAATAAAACTATTGAGGATCAACTTTTTGTGATTTTCTTGAAGAGATTTCTTTCAATGTAAAATATAAAAGCTTGATCTTTTTGAAGAGTCGTGACAGATTTGACTTTGATGATTGACGTTTGTGATTTAAACATTCTGGAGAATGTCTAATTGTGCAATTTTCCATACACGAATTAGCAAACGTGGATCATGAAAGATATCAAAGAAATAAATTGTTGACTTTTAAAATAATTTGGATGAACTGGGGCAACAAAAAAAAAAATGAATTTCATGAGTATTCGGAAAATATAAAGTTATGCATTTTATTGATAGCATAAAAGTAATACAAAAAATGTTATTCTTAGACAGAAGTATTTAGTTATTTTCAATGTTTTTGTCTGTTTGCTAGAAGTATTCAAATGATTAGATAATACATTTGGCAAAAAAAAAAAAAAAAATTTGTCAGCCATTAAGAATCAAAAACTTGACTCATTAAAAATAAAATGAAAGCATAAGACTTATTGACTTTTCAACATATCACGATTGAAATGACAGCTATAAATGAATAATACAAAAAAAAATGTCTGTTGGTTATTTGTTAATATCAGCCACTCTCTATTTCCAGCTATAAAATTAAAAGAAATAAATTTTAACGTTTTGTTTTTCAAGGAAAATTTCATTGTGTGGTAAATCTGAAGAGAAAAAACATTTACTTTGTTTAAGTATCCTCCAGTGTTGTCAAGTCGATAAATTTTCTACTGAATATAAATTTATTGTTTTCTAATTTTCGTTTTGTGCAGACACGAGGACTTGATTTTTAAATTATTTATTTCGATAATCGATGTAAACTTTTTATCATAAACCTAAATGTTTACGTATTTTCGTTTGATCATAGTCTCAAATCTCCAAATTCATGAATAAATTTTTTTATTACTGAATTTATTTAAGGTTTAAATTTCAGTGTTTTCGAAGTGAGCGTTTCAACTTTCTAATGTACCAATTTTTTTATTCCAATTTTCTGATTCCCCCATTGTTTGATGTTAAATTAAATCATTTTTTTTTTTTTGATTGTTTAATTCTGGATTTTCCTATACTTTTGCATTCGAATTTATTGTTCAAGGGATAAAAATGGTCAAATTTTTCAAGTACTAAAGTTTTTTGAAGGCAAATAAAAAAGTTTTGAAATTTTAATTTTATTAAAAATTTTTTTTTTATTTTGTCAAGTCGGAATTTGAAAATGCCAATTCACAATGCTTGATTATGCGATACTTAAAATGAAAAATTTTACACATTTTTTTTTACATTTTAATTTAATTCTTTCAATATTTCTGTAATTTTTTTAATTGCATTCAGAATGGCTCTACCTAATTTAAATTTCGTAAAGCCAAATTTTGACATTTGCACTGTACAACTATACAATTTTTCAATATTTAATACTTATTGTCAAATTTCCTCTTACAAATTAATTATTCAAATCTTTCTGAGCGCTTCCTAAATTTTTTGATGTTTTGTAATTCAAAATTTTTTTTATATTTGGCTCTTTGCATGTAATTTTGTGATAATTTAATAATCAGAATTTCTTGAATCGTCTTCTTTAAATCTGAAAAAATAAAATTTAATGTCTACTTGCGCCAAAAAGTGAAAATACACTAAGAAATTAGTAGTAGAGAAAATATTTCACACTGGTGAATAAGTAAAATTGAATTAATCTAGTAATGAATATTCACTTTTTTTTATTTGAAGAATTGAATTGAATTGCCTACTTTATTCCTCTACATAATCAATTTGAAAAAAAAATTTAATATTTTGATAATATATCCCAAATTTCTTTTACATGCTTGAAGGATAAATATTTACATGTTCAATGAAACATGCAAATTCATATTAATAGACCAAATCTTCCTTTTGAAATATTTTAAAGATTCACAGCTGATTGACTTTTATCTAAAAATAAAACATACAATCTCAAACTACCGTTAAAGGTTATATCGAATAATACTAATAATCAGATTTTACCGAAAATAACAAAAAGTATGAAAAAAATTCATGTACAGATCATCTCATTTTAACTTGACACAGGCGCGAATCCAGGAGGTGTTCAACCCTCCCCCAAATTTTTTTTTTGTTATTTAAGAAATCAAATTTAAGAGTCTATTGACTTTTTTTTAGAAATCAAATTTGAGAGTTTGATGGCCCTTTTTTTTAGTTTGATGATCTTTTTTTTTTAGAAAAAAGATGAAAATTCTGAAAACCCCCTCCGAAATAATTTTCTGGATTCACTCCTGACTTTACAACACTGGAGTTCTCCATATTTTAACTTACAATAAGTTGCTCCAGTACAATCCTATAATGAAAAAAAAGTATTTTCCAAAATAAAAAAGAAGATAAAAAAAAAGTCAAGAACAGGACTTGGGAGGAGGTCTAACGCGATTGGATGTTTGTTTCTGGATTGCAGAGGCACATTGCGCGCGCAGGCTCGAGCCGGGTAATGCAAAATCCGCCGACGCCGCCGCCCCCTACGCTACTATTGTTAATCCGCGTGGGGGCGCCACCGGTTTGCATTGTCTGCGCTGGCCGCTGCTGCGCCCGTGCCTCTAACCCCGTCAATCGCGTCAATGGGCTCAATGCGAGGTTAAAGGCCCCCTCGATACACGTCCCGCTGGCGGGGCAACTGCTTGGGCCCCACGTTGCTTTGGCGCCGGGCCTCCGTACCGCCGCAACTTGGCCCAAAAACTCGCTCCGGCAGGACGTTGCGAGTCCCTGCCCAGAGGGAGTCCCGAGCCGCGGTCCGACAGTTTCCAAAATGCTGGCCCGATGAGGGGAAGCTAATGAAAGAAAAATATTGAAAATTGAAAATTGGGAGAAAGAGAGAGAGAGAGAGAGAGAGAGAGAGCAAAAGAAAAAAATGGGCCCTTTGAGCATGCGCTGCGTTTGTGTGCCAAGAAGGCTCTCTCGCGAGACTTAGCAACAGCTGGACAGCCAGGCCCAGCTGCCGTACGTTGCTAGCGACTCTCGCCTGCTCTCTTGCTTTATTAGTAATGATTAATTTTTATTGATATTTCGTACATTTTACGTTAAACTGTTTATTTTCATGTTACATTTAAGTCACATCATACCATTTTTATTGGTTTAGACTCTAGGTGTCTTGTTTTTCAGTAATAGCTTGAGCAATGTTTGAAAATTTTTTGGCAGACTATTTCATTGGCAGTGTTCGATGCGTACACTGATTTTACAATTGTGCTCTTTTGGAAATATGAGATAGTAGAGAAATTTTCCAAGGTCTTCATTTTTTATTGCGTCGTAAAAGTAGATAATTTTGAGTTATCTTTGTACCATTATGTTTTTAGTTTGAATGAAGATGGTACATTGATCGACAAATCATGGAGTGAAGCTAGAATTTTTCGAATACTTGTCAGTTAATCAGTTATTGCATAATTACGTTTTAAAACAAAAGTGAAAAAATTATTAACATCAATTGCTGAAGTTACGTTTTACAATAAATATGATGCGCAATGATTTTTAAGGAGCAATAAATAATACTAAAATTTTCAACATACTTTTAAAATTTTGAATATTTTTTTTACTTTTATCGCTTTTACAGTCAACAGAACATTATTTAAAATGAAAAAAGGTAACATTCAACTTTACACCTTTTTTTAATAATAATGAATACTAACGGTCACATTTTTCACTAAAGTTACGGTTAATGTTGATAATAATAGAAAAGTATGATATTTAAATGGCAGAGCAATAAAGTATATGTTGAAAACTTACAAATAATTTTTACGTGTAGAATTTAAATATTTATTTAGAAAAGATAATAATTCATGAAATGAACTCTATATACGAATCGCTTAAAATTTTTTTTTATTTATGCTATTGCGTTTAATATTGTTATTATATTTATTATTATTATTATTATTCGAGAATAGGAAAAATAATTGAAGGTAACATATATTAAAGTGTAGAGTAATTGTAATTTTTTTTAAAAGTAGCTGTAAAAGGTTAAATAAAAGTCTCAATTCTGATTTAAGATACTTGAAGTGTTTACTGTTACTGCAGTTCGCGTTTTTCAATTCTTAACCTTTCGCTGAGAGTATAGATACTAGAAACAGGATTGTACAACTGTATCTCCTTTTTCTGGATTGCATAGTTAAAATGTTTTGAATTTTATTAATAACATTGCGTAGTTTGATAGCAAAGTTTTACAGTTTAAATATTATAAGTTTGAATTCATTCTCTTAGTTTTATTTTCCATGAGAAGCTGTCTTAATTTTTTTAAACATTATGGTTATCTCCATAAGAATTAAATGCATTTTTAAAATAATGAAAACAAGATGCTTGGAGCGTTTTCGTTAAAAATAACATACTCAGATTTAAAATGTATACCTTTTCCTTTATAGATCCTTTTAGGGGCCGTTCACATACTACGTCACGTGCTTGGGGGAGGAGGGGGGCTCTTGGATTTCATAAAATATCTGTTTTTTTTTTTTCTGAAAAATTGAATCAGTGAAATAACATTCGTTCATACGATCTAAAAAGTCGACCAGAAAATTAACTGATAGGATTGATTACCTGACCGATTAAATTTTAAAATTATACTTTTTTTGTGTTTATCGATAAAAATAACTTATTATGACGAAATTTGTGTTTTATAAATAATAACCATTCATTGATCGCGTATCTTGAAAATGGAAAATTATGATTGTGTGACATCATAGGGAGGGGGGGGGGGGATTGAGGTCTGTGATAAAGTGTGATGAGGGGAGAGGGAGGGGGTAAAAATTAGCTCAAAATCGCATTGCGTAGTATGTGAACGCCTCCTATGCGACATTTATTTTTGTGGATTCCAAGCAAGGTTTGAATTTTAGTTTTTCAAAAAGTGGCAAGGAATGTTAAGTCTTTTATACATTTTTTTGAAGACATATTCCTGTAATTGATGTTTTTCGTACTTATGTATTGCTTTTGACTATGATTTTATAATATCAGTGATTTTTTTCTTTTTTTTTGCCCGCGTTTCGTTATTTTTGAATTTTTCCGATTTCCGCTATTGCAAATTCAACTAATAATATATAGAGGAAAATTTCCAAGACTTGTTATGAGTTTATCCATTTTGTAGTTTCTTGAAACTCGATCTTGAATTGTATTAATATTTTTTTTTTTTTTTTTCATTTGCTTGATAAATCGTTTCCTATTTCAATCCCTTGCCACCCAGAAATTCTTTATCACCTTAAAAAAAACATCCTTTCTTTTTCCAATTCACTACTAACTTTCATGTCATCCGAACAAAGCGCTATTCTACAAGACAGAGGTATTTTTTGTTCCGTAGAAATTCAGAAAAGAATTTTTCATCATTACATTTTGAAATAAAATTAATATTAATAAGAGTTGTGCAAACATGCATACAGTTGCTTAAGGTAAAACTAGACAGCAATAAAAAAACCTTCACTAAAAACTTAATTAAAAATCTTTATTACTAATAATGACTTGCCTGAAAACGTTGATATCACTGGTAATCGCAAAAGTTCAATTTATTATATTTTCAAAAAGTAATTAAAAGTTACTTCAAAAAATGACTTACACCGATTGAAGATTATAATCTTTTCGAATTAATTTTATAGATACTAGCGGTGTTTGGTCAAATACTGCATAATGGTGGAAACACTGTCGATACTTATCAGAAATACATAAAAGAACGAACATTTTTTTTTACAAAAAGTACTCATATGCAATTCATAGTGTCATCAGTCTGCTTTTTTACAGTAATCGTATTTTTCAATCACACCATGGTTTTGCCTTGAGTCACTGAAACTCCACAAAATTGATTAATCAAGTTGGCAAAGGAGTTACCTACGAAAAATACCACTGCCAATTACCAATGGCACGACTTTGTTGTTTTATCATCACGCTCTCTTTGAAATCAACCAATTAAATCCACGACAAATGCTGTTGCTTTTGGAAACGGACATTTGATAGATCATACTTCATTGCTTTTGCACTTCTGAGAGCGTGAGGCATTTTCGATGAAAAAAAAAAAATAAATAAATATACATTCTACGCTCATCGAGACGATTGTATGTATTCACATTTGATGCATACTTTATTATGAATGTATATATCAAATATTATACATATTATGCATAAAATGTGTATGTATTAAATATACTTATCTCACGTGTATACATAAGACCTGTATGTCCTACAATAGCATATTATTTTGTCCAGGGCGTTCGAAAATCGCCGTCCAAAACGAGAAGAAATTTTCTAGAACTATTACAGAAAGTTGATACTAGTAGAACCCAGTGTTTTCATCAGTTTTTTTTGTTCAATATTTTTTGAAATTATTAATATTCCACGAAGAAAATGTTATCTTCAGTCTATCAGTTTTTTACAAAAATATAAGAGAATAACCTGATCGACATACAGAGCCGGATTTAGAAATGTGGCACCCCTAGGCAGTTTCGAAAATTGGAGAAATATATCAATTTACAGAAATCACAAAATAGGAAAAATGTAGAAAAATCATAAATATGTTAAAATTTGGAAAATTTAGAAATTCAGATGTCTTGTAAAATTTACAATTAGTAATTTCAAAATTTACGATATTTGGAACATTTCAGCAAATTTTGTTATTCCATCACAATTTCATTATTTTTTTCCGCTATATAGGAACCCAGTGAATAACTATGATAATTTTGAAATTTCCAAGAAAACTGACATTGTGAAAATTCACTCAATTTTGTAAAAGCCAAATATGCAAGCAATTTTTGAAATTGTATGGAGTTTCTACAATCAATGTAATTGATAAGGGGAATTCGAAAAGTTGTCAAACATTTGAAAATTTCGGAGATCGCGAGACTATCAATATTGTAAAAATTTCCTCATTTTTATGTGTAGTAACGTGCAAATCGGTTATTACGCTCCTGCTCGCTAGGTGGCTACACCAAATCTTTTTCTCGAATCATCATTCCGGATTCTCGTGCACCGCGAAAATATTATAACTATTTTTGAAATTCATAAATTTCGTCACATTAAGAAACATTCTGCAAACGACAGGACTTTCAAAAAATGCATAAATTATCAATAGTTAAAAAATGCTCGGAGCTGAAAAATTTTAGGATTAATAGAAGTTTTAAGCGTTCTGAAAATCTGAAACAAAAAATGGTCGACAAAATTTATTGATTAGTTAATCAACAAATTAGAAGATTTACTTATTACACTATCAGTTTTGTTATTATGTTGCAATGTTATCATGAAACTAACTAATTATGCTGCTACGTATACCAACGAAATAAACAGCAAATCCTTACATTAATGATTTAAATATTGACATCT
This sequence comes from Platygaster orseoliae, assembly GCA_030522825.1. Classification (NCBI taxonomy): domain Eukaryota; kingdom Metazoa; phylum Arthropoda; class Insecta; order Hymenoptera; family Platygastridae; genus Platygaster; species Platygaster orseoliae. Next base: position 10,028 of record JAPYZL010100545.1, read on the forward strand.
CGCAATTTCGCAAGTAAAATTGTCTTTGTATCTCGCCAAGTATCGATTTGTTCCGTTTCGGCCGTCGATTTTGACACTTTGAATAATATTATGGATCGTATAGTCTTTTTTATACACGTGTCGATTTGTTGCTCTTAATTCATGTATTTATACATGCAAAGGGTATTGTACAAACAGCAAACTTTTTCGCCGATTTTCATATTGGTGGAATTTTTTTGGGCTTTAACGGGTTTTGTTGCTTTCAGACGTTGAAGACGTTAAATTCGTCATCAACTTTGACTACCCCTCGTGTTCAGAAGATTACGTGCACCGTATTGGAAGGACTGGGAGGCGCCAAAAAACTGGTACTGCGTATACATTTTTCACCCCGAGTAATTCAAACAAAGCAAATGACCTGGTTCAGGTTTTGAAGGAGGCGAATCAGGTCATAAATCCCAAGCTTCTAGATCTCGTGAACAGGGGAGGCAATTATGGAAGAGTACGAGGAGGTAATTTAGATGATTTTTTGCTTTAGAATGAATTGTAATCAAAATAGGTTCAGAGAATGGTACAAAAAAAAAAACTATTTGTTTTGTAGTATACATTTGTGAAACGGGAGAATATATTTTCAACATGTTAGTTGATTGTTTAGTTTAGAGTTCGTGGGTTTAAAAAACTTTTTTCTGAAATGTAACACAACGAAACTGTCGTTGCTCTTAGGTGTGAGAATGCGATGGAGATCCAGGGGTGCGCGCAACGATCGCGAACGAAGTTACACGAGGAGTCGCAGCAGGAGCCGCAGTCGGAGCTACAGCCGCGAGCGCAACGGGAAGAGGCGCAGCTACAGCCGTAGTTTGTCGCGTAGTAGGAGCCCGGTGAACGACTACCAACGTTCAGGCAAGTCCCCGGCGAGTCCCGGTGGCAGCGGCAGCGGTGGAAGGAGCTGCTTGCCCCCACTGCCCAAGCCCGCAACGAAGCCCTTGCTGTCGCTGCAACCACCCTTGCCACCGAACTCGCCGCCGGCCCCGCCTCTACCCCCGGGCCAGCAGCCACCCTTGCCCCCGATGCCCCCGCCGCTGCTCCCCCCCGTGCGCCCCAGTGCGCTCTCTGCCAGCTTCCACGCGCTTTACTACCAACCGCCACTACCGCCCCCGCATCCCACCAACGGGCTTCGCCATTAAGGTTTGTCCGAGCTACTTTCAAGATGAAATCCTTCGAAAAATCAATCTTCAGCCTAGCTACGCTGTAAAGTAACTTGTCGTTGAATAACTAGATGCCAGAAAAAATGTGTACATTTCAACTTTCGAGAAGATGCCTCGATGTTGGCCACAGTCTTTGAATATAGCCTTTTTTACTGGTGTTATTTAACCCTTATTGTGCACATGGAGTATGAGGTACCCCATCACATTTTTGCGCGCGTTTTTGAACTACAAAAAATGTGTTCTGATATCTATACTGCTACCTAATTTTAGTCAAGGGATGATACTTAAAGACCATTATACAGCTTTCCTTTACTGACGTTAGTACCTTTTTGTCAGTGGTTAGAAGTTGATCTCTCGGAATTTTTGGATATGGCATACCCCATGTGCACAGTATGTATAATTTCCTTAATAATGGTAACTGTTGCAATGTTGATGTTTTTTGTCTCATGGGTGTGCGAATAGCGTAAATTGATCGTAAAAAATACGTTATTTTTTTTCCTTTATAAATTAACATATTTGGAATGTACGTAGATGGGCTATAATTCAAGTAGTCGCTCTATTGGGAATCGATTGCGGATCGAGGACCACCTTTTGAGTCCTTAACTTTGGAGTCTTGAACTTTTGTAATTGTCTTCATTTTTCATAATTTAACTTTTTTTGTATTATAAAATTTTCACAAAACCCTCAATAAAGAATAATTGAGAAAAAAAAACCACTCATTTCCCGATACTGTATCCTCTTATTTTCGACAAAAGCGCTTGACATCATATAGCAAAATAAATATGCTTTTTTAAACACTCATATAAACCAATATACGAGGTTTGTTCAAAAAGTATCGCGAATTTCATGTTTTTTCAAGAATTATTTATTTATTCATGAATATCTATTTTGTCCCCTTCAAAGTA
>JAPYZL010100549.1:0-20586 GCA_030522825.1 Platygaster orseoliae
TTCTTTTTTTTATCTGATTATAGGTATTTTATCAATCATATAAAGCAAAAAAATTTTTTTCGATTTTTTGGACCTGTTTACATAGATTTCCCCCCTTAAGTTGCAGCGCTCGCCGTTAAAAAAAAATTATAAACAATTCCTATTAACTGTGATTTTTATAAAAAATCCAAATGTTCATATAAAACTACGTTTTTATAAAAACTTTATAAAAAATTTCGATTTTTATAAAAACAGTTTTTAAAAAAGTTTTATTTCTATAAAACAAAGTTTATAAAGTTTCGTACTTTATAAACAACTTTTTGAAAACAGTTTTATAAAACTGACATTTTTTAATAAAGTTCTTATAAAATCAGTTTATAAAAAACAGACTGTTTTTATAAAGATTTTTACTAAAATCACAGTTACGAAGAATTATATTTTTCACATCTTTTTAATGCAAATCATGTTTTAAAAAATTGATTTTTCCGACCATCTCGAGTAGAATACCCCCTTAATGTCTTACATCAACTGTTTACACAGAGTGAACATACATTTTTAGATGAACTGCCATATAAACTTGAAGTTAACAGTTAACTGCATATGGAACACTTTCAAATTATGTTAGAATTCATTGCAATGTGCACTTCCTTTATCAAGTTGACTATTGAAAACAGCTGATGCTTTCCATCTCGGTGTATTCGGAACATGATTTTATTTTTCAACGAAACTGAAATAATATGCTGCTTTTTGATTATATTATGAGACACGTCTTTTGGCCAAAAAACATCTGTTTCGAATTTTTAGGAGATTTTGTTTCAACGGTATATTTTGATGTTTTTTGCCAACAGTAAGAACTTTTTTTTTAAATGAACATAACTTTATCAAATATGAATAAATTTCGACAGTTTTATATTCAAAATGGTTGGTATATAACTAACACTGTTCAATTATTGTAGTGACAACTGTTTGATTGTCATGAATGAATTTCTATTCATTTTTAAACAAAAAGTATAATATTTTTTCAAAATTTAATCTATTAAAGAGTGTATTTTTATTCTTATTTTTCACATTTTTTGTACGTTAAAATATCTAAATACGTTATTATTTTAAGATAATCAGTAGTTCTATTATGTGAAATTTTCCTTAAATCATAACTTCCGTATAAAAGATATAACTTTTCGAAAAAAATTTGTTTTTTTTTCCATTGTATATTAGGGTGTAGCCAATAATTTTGCCATGTGGGAATTTTTTTCCAGTTCCGATCTCAAAAAATAAGATAAAAAAAACGATTTCTTGCAAAACTTCATTCGAATCGGATAATATAAACACGAGTAATATACTTATATGATAGGGTAAGGTGGGGTAAAAAATCCAGTGGGTAATGAACCATTTTAATCTTATTTTTTAACAAATTAAAATGTTGCCCATCTATTGAACAAGGTAAATGTCCGTCGGTGAGAGGCATCTTTTTTTTTGTTTTGGTGTCGCATAGGTGCACTATCCTTTTTTACAGCGATATTAAGTTTTTGACAGAAGCGCGTGCGATGACGAGACTTCCAAACTGTAAAAAACAGTGAAATTTGACGTTGGGAAATTAAGGTGAGTGTTTTCCATAAGCGGGGATTCGTAATGAACAAAAATATGTAAAGTATTCCCCAACATATTTTTTTTTTTTTTTTTAAAGTTATTAGACTTTTATTGAAAAAAACGACGTGGGGAAAAAGTACCAAGCAGTTCGTGAGGAAAAGTTTCACTTGTGAAAATGGATAAAACTTAACGATAATCTTTTTCTATCAAAATGCAGACAAAAAAAAGACAGAGCCAGAAAAGAACCTACGCCGCCACTCCAAACAGGGTCGCCCAAAAAAAGTGTACATCGAGAAAAGTGATGAGGAAAGCGACTACAATCGAAGGAAATATTGTTCATTTCACCTTTTACTTAAAGATTTGTAGTTTTTAAACAATAAAACATATTCAACAATCAACTTTTGACAATTTTTTTATACCGTATTTAGTTACAAAAAAAGTAGTTATTTTACCCACACTATGCAGTAAAAAATTCAGATAACAACTTTTCTTTAAACAATTGTATCTTACCGAGAAATGAAGTTAAATAACAATATACCATCACATATTGTAGTTAAGGGATCAAACTTTCAAGATTAGTTTGGGATTTACGAATATTCCTAAAAACGCACAATCTAGAGGCCAATCTAGAGCACCTCAAATAAAAAATTGGCTTTTTCGCCCCACCTTACCCTATATCAATATAATAATAGTCTCAATACATAAGAAATTATAAAATCAATAAACTATACAATCATATGATAAATTCAATTATATAATTTAATAATGAATTAAATATAACATAATCAGCTGAAGTTTCAAATCGAAAATATTCATGTATTTTTTTGTGTGTTCTCCATTGAAATATGATGACTTTCTTTCTAATTTTTGGCACTTGACAAAATTTCAGAAGATGACTATCGAAAGATCCAAAAATCATTTTTTTTAAATTTTAGTCAAAAGGCTACGAATGTTTTTTTTTCATGCATACATGACCGTGTAATGAAACCCATGAACGAATATCTGCTGAAGTGCTCATAGTGTTGAAATAATAATAATTGTTAAATATGAAAAAATTTGACAATTTGAATAAAAAAATCTATATTTATTTTTCATGTTCTATTGATTTCTTTGATTTTCATATGTTTTTAGCATTTATAATATTTTTAAACGTTTTCTAGTAGTTTTTCAGATATTTTAGAAAAAAGTTTTTTGATATAATTCTTTAACTGATAGTATTTCTCTAGAGTTTGTATGACATCTAAAAGTTTTTCTTGTATATATATATGCATTTCTGTGAAGAATCCTGTAATCCGTTGCTCCCAGTATCAAATTTTTTTATATTTTTCTGCATTCTCGTAGATTCCAACTTTTCTACGTAATTGACTGGGTTGGAACAATTTCTTAAATTTTTACTCACCACGTTTTCCGGAACAAATATGTCATATTATAACTTCACTTGAGAAAAATTTTTTTCTACACTAGGCTTATTGTTATTTTTAAACAATAAAATTAGGGTCCTTCGATTTGATTGAACTTTGAGAACTTTCCTGAAATCTTTCGTTCTGTCCTTAAGATTTTAGTAAGTATGTACATGGTTTGATGATGTTGAATCATTTCTCTCTTCATTAATAATATTCTCGTGCATAATTGTTTACAATTTGTATTTGCGTTATTCGTTATTTACAGTTTTTTTTTTAACATTAAATGATATGCAAAAAGTTGATTCTCGTCATCAATGGTATCCCTAGTCAGGATTTTGTGCCATTTTTACTAAAATTTTGTCAAGTCTTAAAAATGTATATGCAAAAAGGTTTCATTACTTTGACCAAAAAGCAACAAATTTCGGTTTCGTTGAAAAATAAAATCATGTTCCTAATATACCAGTTGCATCAAAAGATGGACAATCATCAGTATTTTGAGAATTGAGAATTCCGGTGTAAAAATAATGTATCAGCGTAGAAGAAAAAAACAGAGAAAACTTTAATTTAAAATTCATGATGAAACTGTAACCACGATCAGGAATTTCTATAGATGACGTGTTAGCTAGTGCAGCCAAATTTCTTAGAGAAAAAGCGTGGTGAATGCCCAATCGGAAAAATGTCTACAAAGGCGATATATATTTTGAAATAAACGAAATTCATGATTGTAACTTTTTCCTACAAGCAGTCAAGTAGCTTATCGTGAACACCAAGTACTATTTCGCCCATTATACAACAGACGAACATGCAACTGAGTGGTGCGAAAAAGAAAACAAGGAGACATGGTACCATTTGAGGTCTTGTCTTCATATATTCCAGTATCTGAAAAAGTAAGTTTCCACTATTTATTACATTGAAGAGTTGAAGAAACAAAAGCCAGACCTATCCAACTCAGATTTATCACTAAAATTTCTTAATAAAAAAAAATTCTTAATTTTACTACTGTAAAACTCATGAAAAAAAATTAATTTATTGGAAGTCTCTGGAAAAATACTTGAAAAATGTAGTGAAAATGAAAAAAAAACTCTGAAAAGAAAATTAATGACTCGTCATTTCAAACTTGACAGAATTTCACTAACTCAGCAACAACATAAAAACCTCGTAAAAGATATCTTCGAGACCTTAGCCACGTAATGTACTATTATTCTTCAATTTCAAGATATTCCTGAGCCAGAATGTTACGTGAAGTAAAAGTCGAAATCATACTTTACCATAAATAGTGTAATACCCATCAACATTATGGCAACAAAAATCATGGACAATAGCAATAGTTGAAAGTATTTTTGACAGTGAACAGTCATGCTTTACTTGTACAAATCAATATTTATTAATTACAAATAGCGTTAACTCTATAATAAAGTAGTCAACGCAAACATCGTACAAATTTCTTGTCAACTCATAAGTCCGCACAAAATTTGCACAGTGTTTGTGGTCAAAGATGCATCCTCATATTTGTGCAAAAGTTACTCTAGGATTTGTGCAAATTTTGTACACAGCTATGGCAGAAAATTGAATTTTAAAGTGTTTTTCCATAGCAAGTTGTTTCATATAGAAATGGTTTCGTCACCTCATGCCTATCTGATGACGCTGGAAGCTATTACACAAGTTTCGAATAATTTCGTCTCTCCCCAGGCCTTGTTTCGCTGATTGATCTATATAGTACCTGAAAAGTTTGTACCTTAGATATTACAGTTTTAAAATTACAATATCAGTCAAAAGCTTTGTTTCATCATTATAAACATTATGTAATACATTTCAATAAATTTGAGAGCAAACAAAATTTTAAAAACACTAATAATATATATGAGTCAAATTTCTTTTAATAAAATCGCGATTTGTTTTGATACTTGTTATCAGAAAGCTGATTGGTGAAAATTTTTTGAAATTCACATCATCGAATTTTCCATTTATTAAAATAATCCAAAGATAACGATGTGAAAAAGCTGTCATTAAGGAATTTAAATATGGTAGCAAAGTCTTACATGATGATATAAATAGAAGACACACCCCAAAATACGGTATTAAAAGCCATGGTCGTGTGACTCAAAAAAAACAACGGTACGATTTGACAATAAACTATGTCGACGACTGCGCCGATCAGTGGATGAACATCCACCATCCAAAGAATGAAAAAGCGATGATGTCGTGGTTGTTCCAATGGATAGATTAAGTCCAAAATCATTGGCAGTACATTATCCGTAAGAAAAGAAACACCCATTATGTGGAATAAAACTGAAAATTTATTTCGTCTTTTTATAGTGTTTTCACAAAAATAATATTATGATCTCTCCTAGTTCTTTAAACTTAATTTTAAAAAAATCAACTTTTACAGCCAAAGTAGTCATTTAAATCTATAAATCACACAAACGAGGTGTAAACAATAGTACTGAAAACATTTACACTAAATTGACATGCACCTTCGTCCTTTCATTAATGTCAAATTTAGGTAAGCAATTTATTTTAATATTTTAAATTATTAAATTTTTATGTTCAATTTTCACATATTCAAACTCAAAGATATGCAGAAAAAAACTATGAAAAACTTACTTCTAGACCAAAAATTTATGATTCCGCATATTTTAATGCATTTTTCCGAGATTTCGCGTTCGTAATCATGTTTGAAATTGCTCCAATCTTGTCCAATCCTGTCATACATTACTCTCAACTTTTCATGCAACATGCAAAACGATAAACTTCGCAACGATACTTTTAAAAAGTAAAAAAAGATCTTCGTACTGTGTTGGAGTCAGAACCAACCAAATATTTCACTATCCGACGATGTGATTTAAACCAATTTCACTTCCGTTCGATTTACCATTGAGAAGAGCACAATACTATAAATGAACCATATGTGACGCGCTCTGACAAAAGGGACCTTCTCGGCAAAAGTGAAAGTTTACACGGCGCGCTGTGGAAGGCGTTGAACTGCCATTCAAGCCCATGTAAATTATTTTCTTCGATTGTTCCAATTAAAGTTTAGTAATAGAACTTTTAGAATCAATCATAATACGAAAATCGATTTTTTGCCGAGAAGATCCCTTTTGTCAGAGCGTGTCACATATTATTGTCATTGCCTGGACGACAATAACACTGTACGACAAATTTTGCATGAATTTTTGAACCAGGAAGAAGTAGCAAAAAATAAATCTACGCTTAATTTGAAGATTACGAGCCTTGGAGTTTTGCTAGATTGGCTCAATAAAGGTAATCATTCAAACATTTTGGAACCGTGTACTCAATCAGAAAGACGGAATTCAACGGACATTGAACAGCTACGGTAAAAAAATACTCAATTTTGAAAAAAAATCTTAATATTTTCAACACGACACATGCGATTGGTCGTTGCCAAAAATCATGCATCAGAATTGGTTCGAATGCATATTTATTACCCATGCGTGCAAGATATGTTGAAATAAAAAATTTTAAGGCTGAAATTTTTAAACTTGGCAATAAATTCATCAGTGAATCACAGATACGTGAAAATCAAATTTATATCTTTTCAATTTTATGAAAAAATTTTCTAAAAGAAAATTAAGAATAACTATTAGATTATAACACGAATATGTTCAAGTGCCTCAAAAGCGTACCACGAACATTAAGACCTACATTGTTCCAGCGAAGCAATATATTTCCATGGTAAACTAAAAGGCTGGACTCAATAATTATTGCTGGCATTACATGCAAAATGTGTGCCATATCGTGTTCGTTGTGATACATGAATACTGCCTAAGTATGAACGATATTATTACTGTTACACGAAGTATTTCACCAGTTCAATACATTTAAGGTACCTATTATAAGCACATGAACGAAAATAAGAGAATTCGCCAGAAATAATTTTTATTTGTTTACTCAGGTCAGTAAAATGTTTACACTTGATTACAATAGTTTTGGCGATTCATATTTTGAAGAAAAAAAATGTCAAAGTATGCTTCTTATGCAACATATCTTATTTTCGTACATAACTAAAAAGCAGATGAGGCAATTTTTATTGTCGAAACATTGTCTTAAACATTGACACGCATAACATCAAAAATGTAAGACGTTATTTAAACTTCGATGTAGATGTTTAATTGTAATATATTGACAAATTGTGAAATGGAATAGTATCGACGATTATGACACACTATGTAAGTAAAATTGTTGTAAGCATTATTTTGAAATCTGTTTTGTAAATATGTAAATAGAATTGTGATTTTTATAATTCAGCCCCTGAAGAGGATCCTACGCTAAGGGTCAAAACGTTAAAAAAAGAGTGTGACAAAAATAAATGACTGAGTTGTCGAAAAATCGTTTTCATTATTACACATATGGGTTGAGGTTATATCATACATATTCCGAATTTCTCCTATACTTTTTTTTTCTTGTTTTTTATTCCCTAGTATACATATTTAATTGAATATTAATAATTTGAATTAAAGTGTCAATATTTTTCAAATCACGATCATAAAAAAATATATTTTGTAGTAAAATCCAGAGCATATTCATATTAACTGTGTAAACACGTAATCAGTTCATGCTTTAGTATATTCAGTTACATAATTTTTATATTACCAAGTGTTTACATAAACCATTTGCACAAACTTCCATAAAAAACACTGAAATTTCAGATACCAGGGATAAAAAGACGTGAACACAAAACCATGCAAACTTTACAAAATCATGTCCATTGAGTTTGTCAAGAAATAACGGTCCGAAACAATACCGCGTTTGGTAGAGTAACCATAGTCATTGCCAAATTAAAAGCGTAGATAAGGAATCTTTGTTTGGTCGGTTGATAAGGCCAAAATCCAATAATGCGATACGTGAGGATAGCAGTCTTGAATTCTTTCCTCTCAAAAACTTCCATTTTGCTGGAGCGTAGTGAAAAACGAAGATATTTCAAAATGTCTTTACACCATACTGCAGAGGCAAAAAACTTTCAAGCAGGGAGCACTTTCAAACTGCTTTTTTATTCAAAGCAATTATCTGCAAATGTAAGAGACTTTTAATTTCGGTTGGAAATTAAAATAAAAGTACGAGTGCTTCTTTTTCAAAGCAATTAAATTATTTTAGAACTTTAATTGCTCCTGAATATTGAATATGGAAATTGATTTGAGCCGCGGAGACGTTGTTGGAACTCAGTAAGCAGCAGGTGCAAAAGCGGATCATGCTTACATCAATATCTCGCAGCGAGATAAGAGCAAAGGCGGCGAACGAACCGTTTAGTGCAAATTCTTATATTTTAAGACATTTGGTAGGGTCGGGTTTTCCATGTGGAATTATTTTTCGATTTCTGGCATATTGAAAAAGCTTGTGCCTGTCAGTCCCAAGATTCTGTTTTTTTGAAGTCTTATATTTTGCTGAAAAAACTACGTTCTAGACAGGAAATAACAATATTGATTCATTCAAATTTGAAGAAACAAAAATGTTTAATAATTGATTGAAGTATTTGAAAATGAGAGAAAGTTTCAAGTTTTTATTAAATTTATTTAAATATTAAAAGAATTTAAGTTAGTTAGGAAGAATTTTTCACCAGTTTCAAGTAAATAATTATAAACGACGACAGTGTCAGTCAATTAATTTATTTTTGTTTCTATCTGTATTTTCTGATCCTTTTCAAATATAAGTAAGAAGTATATATATTTGAGATTCAACTTTTTATTTCTATCACTAAATATTTAAGATGTAAACATGTTCTATTTTGTCTAATGTAATTGAATTTCACATTATTAATGTCTTGCAGAAATTATACTTGAAAAGGAACAAGAAATTCAAATGGAAACGTAAAAATAAGTTAATTTACTGGCATTGTCGTCGTTTATAATAATTCAACAGTTTTTATTGTTTAATTAAAAATTGTCCTTAATTGTATTTTTTTAACTAAAGAGTTGAAATTTCCGTGAGTTTGAAAATTGTAACTTTTGGAGTGCTTTTAGAAATATTTTTATTTTGTGAAGAAATATAATGTATATTGATCTTTTTTATATGTTCGGGATTATTAATAGCCCAAATCATTATTGTAAAACTATTGTAGATCATTTTTGGCAAGTCATTAAGTTCATTTTATACATATATCCATCATTTGGTTTTTTTATAAAATAATGTATTGTTTTATTTTGTATTCAGCTTATCAAAACATTTAGTTCATAATTTTTGTTTGTACACCTCAAATACCTCGTTTAACTACCAAACAAATAATTGAGTTTTTAAATTGTAAATAATAATTTTACGGATACTCGAAATAAATTAGATATTATTTTAGAACTAGATCAGAAAATTTTATTTTGTTTCTAAAATTCTAATACTAAAAATAAAAATGAGTGGTTCTGCACGAGTTGTACATTTCCGAAATTTCGGGGATCCAGAAGTTAAAATTGTCAAGTTTTTAGAATTTTGTGGATTTCAAATTGTGTAATATTTTGAATAAAATAATAATAATAATAGGGTTTAAAAAATTTTTAATTTCGTAATTTAATATTGATAACTTGATACCTTTGAGAATTTAAGAATTTTGGAGACTTACGTATTCAGAAACTAAAAATTTAAAATTAAAAAATTCATCGCCTAAAACTCTATATTTGCGATTATATTTTTGCATTTCATAAATTAAAAAATTTTAATAATCTACAATTTAGCAACAATTAACAAAATGTTTTATTCTCACAATATTTGTGTAAAAAAAATTTTTTATTTTTGCATTAGAAGTATAAAGAATTTAAAAATGCAATTTTTAAGAAAGAAAGATCAAGAAATTCAAGGATTAATTATGATTATTATTTCCGTTATTTTTCAGTCGAAATTTAGAATGATACAAATGTTGGAATAATAAAACGAATAAAACCACGGTCTATAATAAAAGTTCATATTTATTTAAAGTAATAAAAATATATTGTTTAGCTTTCACATCTTCACATTTTTTCGAAGAATTTTTTCTTGTCAACCGGGTCTGGAATAATCTGAAACAAGAACAAATTGTAGAGAAACACTGGACACTAGAGTTGAAATAATGAAATGAAAGACGTTAATCCCCAGCAGATAATTTTCAATGTAATCGAGACTTCACTGGCACAGAAAACCTTACAACACTTCAAGTAAACAAAAAAAGTTTTAATCAAAAATAAAAATTGTAGCACTTAATAGATAAAGTAAGATTTGTATTAATCCAGCAACTTTTACTAACATTGGTCCAATTGAAAAATAGTGTTAGATTTTCATAGCCCTTCTTTTCTAGGTACAAAAATATGCATTTCATCATACTAACATAAAAACTTGGATTCTACAGTAGTTTTTCAGTTATCATGATGAAAATATAACTTTGCATTTAAGAGTATGTAGTTTGTATATCGAGACAAAGCCTAAGCTTACAAAACTCACACTCAAAAATATACATCTTTGACTAGCCTTAGGTGTAAAACCTGCCAGGGATTTTAATGTTTGCATACTGTTTCTTGTCCAGGTTTCCATCCTGCAGGGCAAACTTCTCCATGCTCGTCCGTATATTTAAAAGCTTGGACCAAACGCAAAGTTTCGTCGACAGAGCGACCAACTGGGAGGTCGTTCATTGTTATTTGCCTCAAAATTCCATTTCCATCGATTATGAATAATGCCCTGGTTCATGGAGAAAGTTTCATGTTACAGTGGAAAAAAACAAACTGCATGGTAATAAATAAACATTTTCATTTGAAACTGCAATATTATACACTGGATGAATCGATGCACGAAACTCAGCAAAAATTGAAATAAAAGAATAGATATTTATGCTTTATAAAAAAAAGAAAATTTTTTTGTAAACTGACTGAAAATTCGAATGTTTTTTCTACCTTAAACTATGACCCAAGTCGTCAAGGTAAACCCCATAATCTTTGGCGATTGTATGAGTAAGATCCGAGAGTAAAGGTATCTTAATATTTTCCAGGCCACCCTCTTTTCTCGGGGTGCTTATCCATGCCAAATGAGTATAATGGGAATCCACGGAAAGGGCGACAACTTCGACATTTAGTTTACGGAATTCCGCCAAACGATCCGAAAAAGCTAAGATTTCCGTAGGGCAAACGAATGTGCTGCACAAATAAACCAACATTTCTTTGAGCTTTTTTTCATACTTGGCAAATACGCCATAATTTATTTTTCTATATTTTCTTCATTGTTTGAAATGTTTCATATTTCTTTTAAGTTTTGTTTAAGAAATTTATGCAAATATATTTTGTTATCATAAAACATTAGGTATAAAAAATGAAAATGCTCAGGAAATGCATACAAGTCCAAAGGATAGAAGATGAAAACCAAATATTTTCCCTTGAAAGAGTCCAGACTTATTTCCTCAAATTTCTTGTTCACGACCGCAGTGCCTTGAAAATGAGGCGCTTTTTTGCCAACTGGAATTAGCAAGTTTTTCATGTTTGAATTTGAAATTTGGAATGGAATGACATATATGTTGTATGATGTACTTTATACTTATATTTATGATTAATATTGAGCATCACTTTTAAAGGTTTTGATGACGATTATCTTTTAATTCAATAATTAAATAGTGAAATATTAGTAAACCAAAATCAGTATTCTATATTTCACATCGAGGTATTGTAGAATGAAATTTAAGTTATCAAAAATTACCGTAACGAAAATTTCTTAAAACATAACTTAAGACTCCCAGAAATGTATACCAAACAAATTTTTCCAATAATTAAAAATTTAGTAGTTTTTATAGTTCAAAACTAGCTTATTTATAAAGATAAAAATTGTAACTATGTTTTAAGGATTGCTGGTTTCATTTTTGCACTTTTTCTCACCAAAAACATTTTTTGTACGTTTAACTTACAATTATTTATTTCCATTTTTTATTATTTTAAAAAAGCCGATTTTGACAAAGTTACATAAAAAAAACAATTAACTGTTAATTTAAGGGATTGTGATATGTTATTTTGCAAAATTTTCGTTTTGGTCATTTTTTTGTGTTACACAGTGTGATGAATCTGTATTATTTCATTTTATTTTATTTTATTTTTTTTTTGTTATAATTGCTCCACTCAAATCAATCAATAGTGAAAATCACATGATCAATAGAAACCAACAAATTCTCTTTAGGACAAAAAATCTAAAACAAATTCATTCATTTTAAACCTTCCAACTTAAATTTAGCTTTCTTCAGGAAATCCATCACTTTTACCATCAAAAAATTGGATCAACAACAAAAATTTTTAAGTAACAGTTTACAATCTAAGAGATATCTCTTCGTTAGTAATAAAAAACAATATTTAAAATTTTATTCTTAGACACAATTTATATTTAAAAATTCTCTGATCAACATACATCATGTTCATAACGTTTACAACGATGAAAAATCACACGAAAATTTTTTTCTGAGATTTACCAAAAATAATGTAAAACCTTGAAAAAACAAATTCGATGAAACAAGTTATTTCGATTCTTATAAGAAATGGCGACATTCTTATAACAATTAGAAATTTCTTATAAGAATTCTATTTCTTATAAAGTCAACCTTGAAAAATTCTAATAAAAAAAAAATTTTGTTTTAAAAATCAGTGACTCTTAGGGGCTGTCCACATATTACGTCATCACTCTTAGGGGGGGAGGGGTATTGAGTTTGATGACGGATGTTTACGTTAGGGGGGGTGAGGGGTCCAAAGATGATGACGTGATAATAAAAATAGAACTTTCTATCAAAAAGTTCAGGAAATTTTTTTCAAATTTCGCGCCAGCAGTTTTGATTTGATGACGTCAACACTAGGGGGGGGGTCTACGGAATGATGATGGTTGATGACGTGGGGGAGGAGGGGGTTAAAAATAGGTAAAAAATTGATGACGTAATATGTGGACAGCCCCTTATATAAAAAATTTTTTTAATTTTTTATAAGAAAATATAAGCTTTGTAGATTTCTTACGAACTGGAATTTTTATGAAAAAAATTTTATAAGAAAAGTTTTTATTACAAGAATCTTAAAGTTCGACCTTTTTTTAAAACAACGAATATCATCATCAATGATTCAATGAATTTTTTGTTGACGATTTGTAGGGGCTTTGTTGAATTCGCTATTTTGAGATTATAAATCATTGATGGTAAGAAAAAAAATTCTCGTGTCATTTTTCAATGTTGTAAACTTTGTAAACATCATATCATCCAATAATTCCTGATTTATTTTCCCAAAGAGAATTTGTTACCTCCATGTCATTCGCATTATTAATTGACATCATTGCTTAATGAAAGTGTCAACAATTAATATTTTATAACTGTGAATGAAAACAATTTATATGTGACGTGCGCGGAAGAAAGGGAGCTAAGGCCGTTCGGCAAGATTTTTCAGGAGAGCCGATCGAAACGGAGCATGCGACCCATAGATTTGAAGGAAGTGAAAGGCCTCCAAAAATTTCCCCTTCCACTCACTCATACGTTTTCACGCTCCCATGCAGTGGCAACTCGTAGGTAGAAAATCAGCCGAGTGTGAATGCAGCGTTGACATGTAGTAGTGAGTGGTAGGAGGTGTTTCGTGGTACCAGGAATTTCTCGAGCAAAGCGCGAATTAAGGGACACTGAACCAGTGGATTTTAGTAGTGAAAGAAAATTCAAAAAATTTTTTCGTTTTTTGTACTGGAAAGAGCAATTTTTAAGCTATCAGAATCGATGAAAACCCGAAAAACAATTTTTTCGGACTTAACTCCCTTTCTTTCGTGCACGTCACATATGGTATGAGTATTCGATGTTTGATATCATAATAAATATGTATTAGCTGATGTGGTATAAATTCATATACTGGGTGTCCGGAAGTAGCCGTATAAGCGGAAAACCATGAATTCCTTATAAAATTCTAAGACGATTTTTCCTTTACCACTTTTTACAAAACTCAAAATTCAAAAAGTTATTCAAATTTGAAATTTAACCAATAAATGCACTTTTTCGAGGAGTGGGGATAAAAATCACAAACCAAACTTTACCCAAATTTTTCTCATATTTTTCTGAGTAAAAAAGTTCTTTGCCACTTTTCGCAAAACTCAAAATCAAAAAAGATATTTGAGTTACAAGTTTCGACCAATCAGATTTCTCAGATTTAAATATATGTATTCATACTCAATATTATACTCAATATATTACGTCACAATACATTTATTTAAAATCTTTATAAATATGTATATTTAATGAAGGAATACATTCTCAAATAAGAGAAAGTATACTATAAAAAAACTGAAATTCTACCAAGTGAAATATAAATATAAGTAGAAATTTAACTTGTAGAGATAAAATTTTTCAAACTTAGTAACATATTCATAATGATATACTTAAGACCAAAAGCGGTACAAACTATTATTTAATAAATAAAAAAAAATTCAATTCCACCTTTTGGATCAACATTCCTTGCTGTAAATATAACTGAATCAACTGAACAAAAATTCTCAGAATTAAAAAAAATTGTTAATTTAAATTTAAAAAACTTCAATTAATAATAAATTATAATAATATAAATATAATATAATATAAATTAATAATAAATAAAAATTTAGAAAATTGGTAAAAAATCGTCTAAAATTATAAAAAAATAAATATATATATATATAAATAATTGATTATTAATTACGAATCAAAAATATTAAATTCAAAATATTAGTTTACCAAAACGGTCTATTTCGGAAACAAATTGAATAAATTACTTAAAATTAAAAATAAACATACTTTATACAAAAAAATGGTTAAAATCATTGTCTGATGAATTAGAATAATTGATTAAATCTCACTTTACTGACAAAAACTTTGAATTATAAATATAATTCAATGAATTTCACACAGAAAAATTGTACTAATTAATAAACAATATGGGTAAATAATAGAAAATATTGGTATAAAAACATAATCAAAAAATTTTTTTAAATCAATTCCATAAAAAATTCATAGGAATTTTTCAGGAATCTTCAATTTCTCATTTTTGTATTTCAATTTATAAGCAATAATCAAAGTACTTTCAAGCTCAAATTGTAAAATCAGAAAAATACCAATGAAAATCAAATGTTTACATAAATCAACTCTATAATTCATTTGTTTTTTATATCCGAATGTCATAAATTCGTAAGAAATAAAATTAGATTTTCTATTTTCTACCTTTTTCCTCATCTGCAATAGCAAATTTATTTTTAGATCATATATAAGTTTTCCGAAAATCCTTCGTCTAAATTAAGACAGACGCAAAAACCTCTCGAGTTATTCCTCTCTACGGAATTCTTTTGAACATGCGATTTCCTCGCCAGAAATTATGTAAAAAAAAGCAATGGCAATTCTTCAAAAACTGGAAGGTGAAAAGTCACTTACTGACAGCTTTCGTGGTGTGCAACGTGTGTCCCGTGTGTTTTTTACTTGCCGGGTAAACAGTCCCGCCAGCGTACGAGTGACACTCTTCCTCCGCGTGAAAAAAAGTTCCTTCGGCACCCAAAAACACCGCTAATAATAAATACGCGAGCCAATTTAAACGAGACATTATTAATTTTCGGTTTTTTCAGTCAGATATTTTGAAAAGCGTAATTAATATGAGTAAAAAGTTGTAGAAATCAACGTATTACACGTATTCAACGTATTGAAATGTATTGACGGTCGAACATCAAACAGCTGCTGATTTTGACAGATTCACAGATTGTGACTATTGTGAGAATGACACATAGACCTTATAGTACATGGACTGGCCATTCTATCTGTCCCCAGCAAAAGTGGTTGGCCAAACATTGGAGGTTGGACTCGGTCTTCATCGCATTAGTACTATACCTATATATACGTAGTATATATAGCATGGTATTGTATATATAGTAATAGTGTTCTACAGTATATATAGTAATAGTATAATATTAAAACGAAGACTTGGCCAGTCCATGTACTATAACGTACTATAAGGTCTATGCTGGCCATTCACGAAATGTGATGGCCAAACATTGGAGATTGGACTCAGTCTTCGTTTTAATAGTATACTATTACTATATATACAATACCATACTATATATACTATGTATATATAAGTATACTACCAATGTGATGAAGACCGAGTCCAACCTCCAATCTTTTGCCAACCACTTTTGCTGAGGCAGATAGGAGAATGGCCAGTCCATGCAGGCCCAGCAGGACAGTTTGTCCATCTTTGTCGCACGTCACCTTTGCGCCCGCAGAATAGAAAAAGACACTGAGTGGGTATTTTCGACCCACTCAGTATCTTTTTCTTTTCGACCCACTCAGTATCTTTTTCTACCATTCGCACGCAAGGCGAAGTGAGACAAAGATCGACAAACTGTCCTGCCGGGCCTGAGTCCATGTATTCTAAGATCTATGGAATGACACGACTACATTATCACAACTAATTATATTCTCTGTGTTTAATCGTTTCAATGTTTACGTATATATATATAGGCATTATGTATACACTAACAATAATTTTTTTATTCTTTATTGCCCTGGTGAATGCTTTTAAAACACTCGAAAAGCTTATGAAAAAAAATTACACTTCAGTCACAATCAGAAAATCCAATATGGCCGCCGCGGGAAATTTGAAATTCACATATGTAACAAATGCGAATTTCACAGTGCTCATAAGAATCGATTGTATGCCTTTTTCTAGAGTTAAGCAAAACATAAATTTGTCTTTGTTGGGTAGCAGAATTCTGCCACTGAAATTTCATATTTCCTGCGGCGGCCATATTGGATTTTTTATGATTTTTGAATTGATTGAATGTTTGTGGTTTAATTTTTTTCAATTTTTTTTATTTGCGCGTATCAATTAGTAAAACAAAATGCAACCTTGCCAGTCAAATTTTTTAATTTTGTTATTTTATGAAAATGTTTTAATTGTGACGGAGGAAGATTGAGCTACACCCCTAAAGTTCACAATAAATAACGGTCTGTTCTGGTGGACATCTTGAATCTAAGAAACAACCTTATTCGGCTTTGTTTACATTCGGTGTTTTGTTGAAACAGTTGTAATAGCGTGTACTTAAATATTTATGCATAATAAAAATTGCGTACGAACTTCATAATATTTATTGATTATCTTAAAAACTTTACAATTCTCCCGAATTTCGCGTTGAAAACAATTTCTCAAAAGAAGATTGGTAAGTTGTACAATAAAAGAATCAAATTAGTCAAAGTCCAAAATATTATAAACTTGTTGACAACTACGTGTTACAAATCAATAGTTTCCACTTCAATGTCAACATATTGCAGTAATCAATTCAACAATTACTCATTATTTATATGAAAATTCCATGGCTGCCAATACCTACATTATAAAAAATATATAGTAACTTTTGCCAATAAAAAAATAAAACATATTCTAAAGAAATCTCAATAGGAAAAGTTTTTTACTTTCATCATTATATTGCGAAATCCTATGCTATATAAATACTTAGAATTATCTAATAAAAACTTTCATGAATGATCAAAGATTTATAGTAAATTGCGTCAATTGTTACATCGGTAAAAAATTTTAGGACACATTATAAAGTAATCACTGTAAACAATTTTTTTAATTAAGAACACAATATCAAAGAATTTAATGCCATAAAATACTCTAGTATTAGCTGTCAATAATTTTCGAATAATTCAAATTATTTGCAACATGTTATAAAACTACGAAAGAATGTAAATGTATATATAATTTTTGTTTCGAGTTTTACCTTACCTATTTTCTAATGTTGTAGCACATTTTTCTCTTGCTTACAATTATTTTATTACGAATGCCTGGTTTTTGACTTTACAGTCAAAATATTGAATATTTTAACTGAATATCCGTATTTTTCCAATCAAAATTTTTAAACGACTGAAAACTATTGTAGATTATGATACTGAATACCAAAGCTCGACCCTTGGTGTATATATGTTGTTTTCAAACATCTACAAAAATACTTATAGTAATGCTAAATGAAAATACCGATAAAAAGATAATTAAATGAATTAATGAATAAATTAAATAATGTTTCCTTTATTACTTATAAATATTTATGAATAAAATTATAAATTTGATTTATTATTTATAATATAAATAATAAATTAGTAAATCGTAAATAATTAAATTATATAGTGATAAAAATTTAAATACTTATACTAAATTTGTTTCGAACTTTAATTCCTAGAGCATCGAATCATAGAAATTTACAAAGAAATTCGTTAAAAAAGGTTAAATCTAAAAAAATACCATAAAATATTACAAAATCTTATAACTACCAGAAGTTACAAAAATTCTAGAAATCTATAAAATAGTTTTAATCTATGTGGATATTATTTTCTAAAAGATCTATAAAAATACTCAAATTGTATATAACTCTGAACCCTACAAATTCACATATAAATCTATAATAAAATCCAAAAATAACTCAAGTAGTAGGAAAAAAAATTTTTTTCTAAAATTCAGTGATTTTAAAATTATGAAAATTTATTGCTATGATTGAAATACATCAATAAACAATTAAATTACAAAAATGAAAAATATACAACTTTGGGTCGCAATAGTTATATAACTTTAAAATTCTGAAAATCGAAAAGAATCAAAAAATCTTCCTATTACAACAAAAATTTCCAAGATTAAAAATTGTAAAATCCCTAAAGAAATACATTTTTCCGAAAAACCCTTCTTGAAAACTAAATTCATTTTTGTAATGTAGCTATAACGGTAACATAGTGTTACCACTTATATTAAATTCATTTTCTTTTTTAATCTAACTTTTATTTTAATTTTATTCAATTTTTAATTAATTTAAATAATATAAAAAATACAATTTAAAAATTAAAATTTTTCAGTATTTCCATGAGTTACAGGAATTATTTTGTTTTCTCCTTAGTTAAATTTTTACTGTACTAAAAAAAATCTTCATTTGCAATTTGAAAGTTCATCCATCAAAAATTACATGGAATTTTTGAGTCTGAAACAGTAGGTATTTGTAAATTTCAGTGCGTTCATTTTGTATTATTTCAACTCAATTTCTTCAATTAGTCATCAATGTTAATTGGATTTCGGTAGGGGATACTGCCCCTAAAACGCCCCCTGCTATGAAGCTATTAAATTAAACTATAATTATACTATTATTATAAGAAGAGTTCCTACTGAGGAAATAAATTTCCAATTCAACTGATGAACAAAAATACTCATTTTCAAAATTCAACCTGTCATTTCTTTTATATTGTTTTTTTAAATTATTCTATATTTTGAACAATACCTTGTAGAAATCTACCTAATTTAACACCGCTGGGTGACTGGATCGTTTCTCATTTGTTACAGCTTCTTGTACTTTCCTAGAATGTGATTCTACGCATTCCCACACAATCTATAATTCATACTACAGCCCAAAATGCCATCTGATCGCCGCAAGGTCCATAAAAACCTACGAAAAACCCTGGAAAATCCAGAAATCAAGACCCCACTAGTCCATAGAAGACGCAAATCAAACTATCAGTGTGATATTTGCAAGAAAGTATTCGCATCCAGCAGCAACTTCAAACGCCACAGATACGTGCATACCCAAAATAAACCTCACGCCTGTGGTATTTGTGGAAAAACTTTCATTGACCCATCTTCTTTAAGAAGGCACAACCGTACTCATTCTGGGGAAAAACCTTACTCGTGCAAAATTTGTAAAAGAAACTTCTCGGCTTCCTCTGATTTGAAGCGCCACATTGGCATTCATAATGAAAAAAAACCCTTACAATGTGACTATTGCGAAAAAAGTTTCAGACGCAGAATTAGTTTAGAACTGCATAAACGTGGTGTTCATTTTAACGAAAAACCCTTTAAGTGTGAAATTTGTGGCAAGGGTTTCGTGAGCTACTACGGTTGTAAAAAACACGTGCGTCTTCATAATCGCGAAAAACCTTATCGGCCGAGAAAAAGTTACTCAAGGCCTGTGATTCTTGTTGATGATGGAAAGCATCGTTCTCAAAAGACATCTTTTCGCAAGAGTCCACGAATCAATGGTCGATTAGCTTGGTCGACGCCAACTACAAATGTGATTTCCTTTGAGTGTTTCTCTTGTGGGAAGGCCTTCAAGAGAAAAACTAATCTAATCAAACACATCAGGATTCATTTTCCATGTAAAAAGTATTTTAGAGTGTATTCTAGTATGGATGTAGATGGCAGATCTGAATATCTCATTTAAAGCTCTATTGAGACTTGCAAATGGAACTTATTTCCATTTTTCGGGTATGGAATAGTGCAAATTTCAAAGACGATTCGTAGTTTCATGACAAATGACGTCTAAATCTTGCAATAGAGGGAGGGGAGGGGGGAGTATCAGCAGCAATCGAAAAAAATATTAGATATAAAAATACTAGTAGCCTATCAAGTACTATAATCTTTTATGCAAACATACTTTTGTCGAATATTTGAAAAAATACTAAGAAAAGTCGTAAAATTTTGAACATTGAATTCTATAGATCTGTAGAAAAATCAGAAATCTATTATAATATGGAAAAACTTCTCATAGTATAAACAATAGAACTACACTCGGGTTCCTCTATTACGAACTTCGCTATAACGAACGCCCCTGTATTACGAACGCCAGGTTCCCTCTATTACGAATCCCCTCTATCCCCACCAACGTAAGACGT
>JAPYZL010100562.1:0-12484 GCA_030522825.1 Platygaster orseoliae
TGATTCCAACGAGTGCCATTGCGCACTCGCTCCGCTCGTGCCCAAACTTTGCACTCGTTGGAATCATCCTTTTTCTCCCTTGTAGCATAAATATCTATTTTTCTACCAGATTGTTTTACCAGAATAAATACGAAAACGTCTAATGTTCATATGTGAATAATTTAATGCCTTCTTGTATGAATGTAGCGGTTTATTACAGTGTTCTGTCATAAGGAGCAGTGTACTTTTACTTATACAATATTTGTTAAATTCCTGAATTTTCTATAACTTATTTAAATAAATTTAAAAGTGAACTTTATATATACACTTGATCCTATCTAGGGCGTATATTATTAAAAAGCTCTGAAAGTTAGGTTTTTGAAATTGAAAATTGATCCTCGCACAAAGATGTTATCTCATTGTAAAAAGTTGATTAAAATTTGGGGTTTCAGAAAATTTCGTAAATTGTTAAGAATAATGAAAATTTTCTATAACTAGTTTCGCAATTTTTATCCTTTTTATTATATTTTTCATATTAATTACGAAAATTTCCCTGGAGTTTTACATTTTACATGTTTTTTTTTTAAATTTCATGTCTATCCTATTGTAAATAATATGTTATTCATAAACATATCCCCAACATGTTTTTGTACGATTGTGTTTTTTACGTCAAAATTTTGATAAAACTTGAGTGTTGATAAGAAACGATGAATATAAGTACAGTACGTAGATATGTCATAATACGTAAAATCAGCGACTATGAATATATAGATAGATTTATAGATAAATAGTATGAAAATACTAATTGCTATATTTTTTTGAATATAATAATACATATTTTCACAATAGCTCTGATGTGAGATGAATTTTATTGTGTTCGCAAATTAAAAATCGATGATTATCATAATTAAAAATGCGATAATAAAGATACAAAATTTTAAATACACAATCTTCGAATAATAACGAAAGTTTCATCATTTTTTAAAAACCTTTTTTGAACATTTTTTTAAGTGATTTTGTTATTATGAGATTGGTACCTATCAGGGAAATGAATGAAATATTTCCAGAAAAATTAGAAGAGTAACATTCAACACTAATTAATCAGAAAAATAACAACAGACTCCAACGAAAACCATCTCAATACATGTTTTAAAATTGAAATGAAATCAAATTTCTGAATCAATGATTATTCTGTTCGCAGGAGAGCGAGTATTATTTTTGGAAAAAATTGAAAACTTACAAGACAGAGGATGTGAGATCAGAGAAGTATCAATACAAAGAGAGAAACAAAACATTTCTTATAATCAACAAAATTATCTTCAACAAAAAATTTTGTTCGTGGAAACAAATTTTTATTTTGGCCAAGGCATAACATTTACTTGGGGTAACTAAAGTTTTGGTTCCTTGAAACAAATAGTGTATTGGGCGCACCGACAATTTCGTAACAAAAAATTTGGTTCTGCGTAACAAAGTTTCAGTTGGTCAAATAACGAACAAATAGTTTGGTTCAGCGAACCAAATGTTGGTTAGGTGAACCAAATGGGTTTTCGAGTGTATTACTTTTTGGACATATAATTTACTGGACATACCGTACCCAATCAGATGTAAAAATCGGTACACACCGTTTTACCCCCCTTTCCCCTAAACTACTATTTTAACGCCCCTGAACATGGTTGCGACGACCATACCGTAATCTCCTTGTTGTCATCTCGCCTATCCAACTCTCGTATTCCGTTCGACTCCACGAAAGCAACTGTTATCGCCAAGTTGGAAAATTAGCGTAGGCGCGAGCCCTGGCAAACGCCTCGGTACGTCAGCTACCCGACGCTCGTTATGCCAATAATTATGACTCAGCGAGTACGGACATTGCGTACCTGCGGTACACGCTCGCCCGCGGAGTGATATAGTTGCCGGCGCGCTACCGGCCGATCCGATCGCGCGTGTAACTCTTCTCCTTCGCCTCTTCTTCCACTTCTTACCCAAGAGTTATGGCTCCCGGGTCATCCGCAACATGCTTCGTCGTTTAGCCCTCATACCAAACGCTGGAACGCATTCAGCGCCGCGCTTGGCTTTTGCATTTCCGCGCTTTATCGCGCGGCCGCGATCGATCGGCAGTTCGACCTGATCCCGGCCGTCCTTTTTTTTCTCCCGTTTCCTTTTTTTTCCACGGCGTCTTTTGTTTTTCTCCACCCGATAGTCCAGGAATCCCGGCGTGACATCGCCCGGCTCTTCGGTTTCCTTCATTTTGTAATTGCCGTTTTGCACGGATACGCAAGGCTGACGGTTTTCGAGATTTTTTTCACGTGGTTAGGTCGAAGGGGAGATTAGGGAGGGGGGCGCGACAGTGAGACAATGCGCGGGCTTTTTGCTCGATGCGAATTCCGAGCTAAGTGGCAGAGATGGAAGGGGTCGAGGGAAAAGAGTAGTTATCACGTGGGAATGGAAAAAACGGTATGGTTGTCACAACTTTATGCGGGAAGAGGGTTTTTTTTGTTCTTATGGATACAGTTTTTAATTTGATAGATAATTTATATTCTCCGTGTAATAACTTTCCATTCGTGTAAAATATTATTAGACATACTACATTGAATTGAGGTATGGTAGTTTTGGATTCAGTAAATATTTTTAAAATCGTAAATAAGCTCTATGACAGTAAGATTGGATACATTTTTTTCTGAGACGAATCGATTGATTTATTATTTTATTATCCTTTGTATCTGGTTATGAATAATTCAGTCGGGTGAAATGTGGGATGGCCTTGAGTTAAGATTTTCTGGACCTTCAAAGAACCTTGAATTTAAACGTTTCTTTTCATCGTGTCGTAAATATAGGTAGTTTGAGAAAGTTCTACTTTTTTATCGTTTTCACAGTTATACCATTTTTTTTCATATTCAAAGAATTTTAGAGGTGAACGTAAAAAAATTTTTTTCAGTGGATTCTGAAAAACAGTATACTTTCAACAGGATTTGAAGGTTATACATTTTTGATGCTCTGGTTTCAATGGAACGATTTTTCAGTTTTTTAATGTCTTCTAATTTTCAAGTCATACAAATTTTGTTGATGCTAGTATTATATTATTCATTTACATATTTATATTATGAAATTCGATTATCGTGATTTTTAAATAACTGATTAAAGAATGGTTTTGGTTTTTGAACTACTTAAATTAAGAATTCCGATTTGCATCTACCTTTGAGAGTTATGTATTTAATTTAATTTTGAAAATCTTCCAGTATGTGAATTTTATTTTCACTAGAATATATTTTTGAACATTTTAAATTATTTCTCAAGTTTCAACTGAGCATAACATCACAGTATCTAATTATGGAAATTCGTCAATTATCAAAAGTAATAGTCGTTTTTTAATGATTTCAAATGGAATTTTTATATGAATAAATATAAAAAAATTTCTTAAAAATTAAAAAAAAATTATAAAATAAAATATATTCATATTATAAAATAAAACTTCTGAGTATTGTACTTTCAAATTTTATGCAATACTTAAAAAAAAGAAAAACTGGAGTTTTCTACTTTCTTTATTTCAAGATTGTCAGGTCGCAGAGTAGTATGAAAAGTTTTGGTATTTTAAAGTTCCTGATATGAATATTTATGAATTTCGTTTACTTTGCAGAACTGCCTCAGCAAAATGATTCATCTCGTTCATTTTAAGTTACAAAAATTTTGTTTCCATCATATACATATTTCGGAAACATGTTACGTCATTCAAAAGTTTTTTCAAAATTTTACGGCACCTTGTAATGCAGAAGGTTCCTGAAATAATTACTGAAAAAAATTACCTGCCTGAATTTTCAAATGTCACAAAAATAAATTTGGAAACAATTTCTCCGTAAATTATTGAGTAAGACCTTTTTGCAAATTGTAAATAAATTCAAAACACGGCGAACTTCAGAAATATTCTCACTTGATTCCCATAATCTATGTGTCGACGAGCGCCATCGTTCAATAATGAACATCAACATATTGAAGTGTTATTAACTTTCGACAAGTTCCCCGGGATCCGATAAAATAATGAAATCGTGCCCTGAAATCATCGAACGCCCATCCGAATTGTCAAGCGACAAGTCGCCAATGAATATTCGATGACCGCTAATTCGCGATTTTTTCCAATATTCATCGACTCGCTTTACAAATGAGGAAACTCTGAAATTCGAATGGAACCGGCGAGCGTCGAATGCTCGTCGATAAATAATTGGATTGTTTGTATTGACACGCGCGTTAAGCGACAGTTGGCAGTTGGGCGCGCATTAACGCCACGTCGAAACTCGGATTGTGCCCGAACAATATGCGCTTGGGTCTTTGGGCGAGATCGAGCCCGGAGGGGCCGAAAAGTAAAAAGGCACTCAAGCTGCTAATCTATTTAGCCGTAGTGTTTGATATGGAATTAATGACGCCCGGAGTTTTGGATCGGTTTAGGGGTGGCTTTCGGGGTGGGGGAAAATATGGGAAAGTGGGGAGGGGGGAGGGTGAACGTACCCGCGGTCGAGGGGAGCCCTGATTTCGGAAATCACGATTTGGACGAGAAGGAGAACTTTTGGGGTTGGTTGCGGGGCAGCTGTTCGCGATCTTTCATTCTGGGGCGTGGCGCGGTTTTTTTTCTTCCTGTTTCAGTCGATGCCTTTTTTTGGAGGTGATTGGGTAATTGCTTGGGAAGAAGATAAAAAATTTGCAGTTGATGGTAAAAAATTAAATGCATGAAATAAATATTGTTTCATTATTTATAACGTGTAAATCTAGATCATAATTGACATTGAAAATGAGATTTTCTAACCCATTTCAAAAATAAGATTTTATCATTGACTTTGTGACTACAAAAAAACATAAAGTCCGTTTTCGAAATCAATATTATCACTTAAGCATTAAAAAATTCAAACAATGGAAAGCCGTAAAAAGCTTTGACTTCATAATTATCATGCTTAGAAATTTGACGACCTTTAATGCCTCTAATGACCTTTAAACGATCTGTGAAACTTTTTTCTTCGTTGTTTAAACGTAAAACATCCAAACAAAGTTTTTTTAAATAAAACAATATTAGATTGTTAGTTTCAAATTTCACAATGCAAGAAATGTTCAACTCTTGAAACTAGCTACTTCGAAATTTTCACAAGTTGGAATATTTACTGTTGTAAAAACATTTGAAATAATATTACTTTTTTTAATTTTTCATAAGCTAAGTAAATAATGCACATAGCATAGTTCATAAATTTCACAAATACAAAGAAAAAAGTCAATAAATAATAAGTATACATCGATAAAAATAATGTGCACGCAATACCGATTGTAGGACATATTTGTCAGTTATTAATTACGTACTCGAAGCTACACTAAGCGAGAGTCTTTTTAGGCATACATATTAAAGCTTATCGATGTTAGTGTAATTTTATGACAATTTGTTTTCGAGTTGACTGCAGGCCTTTCTAAGCAAGACACTTATTTAAATTATGCAACAATTATTTAGAGTGATAAGAATATATTGTCGGGAACAGTAAATGTAGCGTTCTAGTTTTATTTATATTTTGTACATTGTAACAGGACTTGGCCGTAAAAAATTATAGCGATAACAGTCTGAAGTTTAAGATCGATAGTTACATATTTTATAAATCGATGTTGTGTTTTCAATTTTTACGAAAGCCTACAGAGAACATAATTTTCACGTGATGAACGTTGATAAGACATAGTTATTGATTTAACATCATTTTTTTGTGATGAAAGTAAATTTGTCAGAAAAAAGATTGATTTTTTTAACATTTATTCAAACTTTTCTTAGAATTCTAGAAAAATGGGAAACTTTAGAAACTTTTCTTCAGTTTCATGAAGCTCTTCCAATTTCTCATATCTCTCACTTCATGATTTACTTGAAGTATATGTGTCTCTGGTTTTATTTATTTTAACTTTTATTATCAGTCGTCACGAGCTAAAAGTCTGGATTATTTAGAAAAAAATGTCTAGACACGGAGAAGAAGTTTAAATGATTAATATCAACATTAATGATCCCAATTACGTGTGGTGCATGAAATATAAAGGGGTTTGAACCACGATCGGAATGTGAACAAAACGTACGTAAAAAGCTCTTGTTTAGTAATAAATTTCTTTGTACTGAGGCATGATGAAGATAACTTAAATAAGAAACAAAATCGTTGAGGATGAAGTTACTCAAGTCTCGAATGCAGACTGAAAAATCGTGGAAGCTACGTTTTACTTAATCTGCTCCGATTAGTCTTCATCCATGTCCTCAATTAAACAGGTTTTCACTGAATTCTCGTATTTCAATATAATCGTAAGATTCCTCAATTTTCCTTTCACTTCGAAAGAACTTGTGCCATCGGATCCAGTCCATGTTTCTTTGTTTTTCATAAGTGAACATTTTGAAGTTACATTGATAATGGGCATTATAATCAGTTTTTATATCACTCAACGAATTGATAATGATTGCGCATAGTGATAAATAAAGAGCTAGTATAAGGATTCAGTGCAGAATTGAAATATCAGCGCTTAAAATTTTACTGTATTTTTGTTTATTTTGGACAGTTTAAATTTTATGGTTCGCGGAAATTGTCGTATCAAGTGAGCATTTTGTTGTGTATAAGGTCTGAGTGTATTCAACGTAAATGAGGTTCCAGTGGAACGAATCGTAAGTTTTCTGGGATTAAAAAAAGTGTATCATTTCAGTTCTTAATTTGCAAATAGGATCTAAAATTGCAAAATAACGTGCTCGGGAGTCTCTGAGAGTATAATTTTTTTTTAATTTTAATGCAAATACTTTAACAGAACCTTTATTCAAAGAATCATGGAGAGTCGAGTATCTCAATAAATTGATCAATTGGAGACTCAAGACACTCTTGAAAGTCAACCATACTCTGGATTTTAATTCTAGGTTAGGTTGTCGAATTGTTTCCTGATGAGGAATCAATAAAACTCTAACTTATCAACTTTGTCAACCGCGACTAATTTGTCAACAAGGATAGAGAAAGGGAGTGACAATTATATTTGAAAGGAATAACCACTGCCATATAGTTTTTATTTCACGATGATGAGGGAAAAGAAGGAAGTCTACAAAAGAGACAAGAAAATACAAACTCTCCATGATATTTTGTGAATACGAATGTAGCTGATTCAATTACTGCAAAAACTGAAAACATTGACAGTCAAATTCTGACTAATACTACTACTATTAATATCACCACTGTCAGATTCTGACTAATACTGAGCAACCACTGCCATATAGTTTTTTTTTTCACGCTGTTGAGGAAAAAGATGGAAGTCTACAAAAGAGACAAGAAAATAAAAACTCTCCATGATATTTTCTGAATACGAATCAGGATAATTAAATTACTGCAAAAACTGAAAACATTGACTGTCAGATTCTGACCGATAGCGAATTGCAGTGGAAATGCCCCTAATTATGATCTCTTTCTGATCGAATATGATGTTTGATTTTCAGTGTCCTGTAACAGTGAGCTCTTCCCTGACGTCATCTTCGGCATCGCCTGTGCCGCCCTCAATTTTGACTGTTGGTAGCGCTACATTGTTGAGCGCGAGTAGCGCGAATCATCCCCTTGGCAACCCCGCGCTGCAAAGTGCCAGGATGGCGGTGACGAGCGCGATAGTACGACCCCCGGGAAGCCCTACAACCCCCGCGAGTCCGCCCCAGCCGCACCTACCATCGACGGGTGGCCCACCCGGAGGCAGGTGTTGTGATACGGGAAGGCCCATTTTCACGGACCCACTGACCGGGCAGACCGTCTGCTCTTGTCAGTACGAACTCCTGGGTGGGTACCAGCGTCTGGGTGCCCTGCCGACGGCCGCGCTTTCGATGTACAGCGCCCCGTACGCCGCGGCTGCGGCCGCAGCCGCCTCCGAAGGCATGGCCGCGTACTTCCCTGGACTCGGAGCCGAGCAGGCGCCCTTCTACAGTCCTACGGTTAGTTGACATATTTACACTGTTGGAAAGTATTTAACATCTTATTGATGGCGTTGTTGTGTAAGAAATTTTTTGTGCATAATCAAGACTGTCTCTTTCTCCATTTTTTCCAAGAAAACTACAAATTACAATCGAAAAAGTAAAAAACGTATGTCTCCAACAATTTTTCTTAAATATAAAGAAACCTATATAATGCTTTGAAAGTATTCAAATGTATACGTTTTTTTCCAAAAATTGCACATAATGCTCTTTCAAAGTCTCCGAAAAAATATATAAAAACTGTGACACTTGTAACCTAAGAATATTTCCACAAACATAAGTCAATCCCTGACATTTTCATTAACTCTTCAAGCCAATCAATATTCAAAATTCATGGAAATGTAGAAGCAATGAAAAAAACAATCTAATTAGGCGAAGCATGAATAAAATTACGATAGATACAAATGTCCCTAGTTGTTGAGCATGTAAACGGTATCACGAGAAACATTCATTACGCAAGTTGATTATTTATTTATCCGCGCATATTCACGCATTTGTGTGATTCCCGCGCGTATCGAAATTCGAAAAGAACGCAAGAATTCATGTGTTTCCATCTCGTCACTTCATAAATGAGGCAAGGAGTTGCTACGTTCATTAACATACTCAATAAATATCATTACAACTTTTTTTAACTCTATCATTAACGCGATCGAGCGAGAGTTCGTGGATTAAAAATGGATGAGAATGTCATTAGAATTGCGGAATGATTAACGATTTCCGCGACGCCGCCACTCAAGAGCCGTCACCTTTTTTTTCTTGTCAATGTCACCTCATTATTGCGGCAAAAGCGATGAAAAGATATACTTCAATCTGCAATAAATGGAAGATTTATTGACTTATCATGAGTGATTAGAACATTTTTTGTCAAGTTTTTTTGCTTGAATCGAAATTATTGTATGAAATTCATTGCATATCCAAGATTACTATTTTTGTTTAAAAATTTGTGAAAATTACTTAAAAATGTAAAAATAATTGTTTTTCATTTAGAGACTGTCACAGGGTGTCCAGCCTCCGAGAAATCCGGGAAATCCTGGAATTCTACTTGAATTTTTCCTGGCTTAATTAATGCGTATTTAAAACTTCAAATTCACACTCAAGAAGAAGATTCAAGATTGTTGGGCACATACAAAATGGCCGATAAAACGTTCCAAAAGTTTCTGTTACAGTGTTTTCCATCATCAAATAAAATTTTCTTATATCAAATTCTAGAAGTCTAAGTAGTGATCTACCAAAGAACTAGAAATCAGTACAAAATGTGATAAATGTAAAAAAATGTAAAATAATAGATATTTATTTAACAAGAAGAGAATTAGATTGAATTTTTGAATGTAAACAAATATGGGAAGAAGTATAAATACCAGATATCTTTAAGAAACTCTAATCAGTTTTATAAAATTTTGAATACAAAAGCATTGAATTCAAGTAATCTATATAGTAATTTATTTAAATACCAGAAAGTTCTCTGAATTGATGTATAAGCAGTTTTTTTAAAAATCCTTTCATATACGTCCAAAATAATTAACTTTAAATTCAAGAGTATTGAATTCCAGAAATCTAAATAACGATCCACAGAAAAACACAAAAAAATTGATAAATACGAAAAAGTACGAAAAACATGTACTAGAAATTCATAAACGAATGAAATCTATGTTGATGAAGTATCTTTAAAAATCCGTAAATTACTAAAAAACCATTTAGAAATCCTCGAAAACATTACGAAATCCTTTGAATAGTATAAATACTGAAATAATAACAAAAATACTGAAAGTAAGAGAAATCTATGAAACCTTGAATATAAAAGCATTGAATTCTAGAATTCTATACAGTAATTTATTGTAATACCAGAAAATTCTTCAAATTGATTTATAAACTGTTTTTTTCAATCTCGTTTTGTATATAGAAAATATTATTTACTTTGAATTCGAGAGTATCAAATTCCAGAAATTTAAATAGCGATTCACACATAAACAAAAAAATTTTATACATACGAAAAAATACGAAAAATACCAGAAAATTACAAAACATCTAGATAACTTGAAATCCTAGGGCATCAGATTCTAAAAATCTATTTAAAAATCCACAAAAATATTAGAAAATGCTTTGAATCGTATAAATACTAAAAGTCATAGAAATATCTGAAATTTTGAATATAAAAGCATTGAATTCTAAAATTTTATACAGTAATTCATTATAATACCAGAAAGTTCTTCAAATTGATTTGAAACTGTTTTTTTTTTCAAACTTCTTTCATATATATAAAATATAATTTACTTCGAGTTCGATAGTATCGAATTCCAGAAATCTAAATAGCGATCCACAGAAAAAAAATTTGGTAATTACGAAAAAGTACGATAAATACTATAAATTTATAAATACTCAAAATCTATGTTGATAAATCTTCTTTCGAAATTCGTAAATTACTAAAATTCTATATATCTTGAAATTCTAGAGTATCTGTTTCTGAAAATCTATTCAGAAATCCACGAAAATATTAAAGAATCCTTTCAATCTTATAAGTGCTGAAATGATACTAGAAATACTGAAAGCAATAGACATCTATGAAATTTTGTATATGAATACATTGAATTCTAGAATTCTATACAGTAATTCATTTTAA
Source organism: Platygaster orseoliae (assembly GCA_030522825.1). Lineage (NCBI taxonomy): Eukaryota > Metazoa > Arthropoda > Insecta > Hymenoptera > Platygastridae > Platygaster > Platygaster orseoliae. The sequence goes on from JAPYZL010100562.1 coordinate 10,575, forward strand.
TACCAGAAACTTTTCATGTTGATTTATAAACTGTTTTTTCAAAACTTCTTTCATACATATAAAATATAATTTACTTTGAATTCGAGAGTAACAAATTCCACAAATCTTAATAGCGATTCACAGATGAACAATAAAATTTGATAAGTACGAAAAAATACGAAAAATGGCAGAAATTTATAAACACTCAAAATCTATGTTGATGAAGCTTTTTTGAAAATCCACAAATTACTAAAAATCTAGATAACTTGAAACTCTAGAGCATCTGATTCTAAAAATCTATACAGAAATCCACGAAAACATCAGAAAATCCTTTGAATCGTATAAATATTGAAATAATACAAAAAATACTGACAGATCTAGAAATCTATGAAACTCTAAAATTAGGAGCATCAAATTCTGAAAATCTACATAATCATACATAATAATATTAGAAATCTATAAACATCCTAGAAATAGCTACAAAGATTTATAAATGCTCAAAAATACTAAAGACTGATAATAATAGAAATCTATGAAAAACTTAAATTCTATGTATAAATTTTTTTCTGAAAAATTTGTAAAAATATTAAAAACCTTGTAAACTTCAGCTCCGAGAGAATAAAACTTTAGAAATCTTTACAATTTATAGAAATACTCAAAACACTCGGGATCCATAAAATACTCACAATCTATACAGACACTATTTCCTTAAAAAAACTTATCAACCATATAATCAAATAATAGACAATCAACTAAAAACATAAAATTTGTTGAATTAAATTATCTATAAATAATTGCGTTTTACAGTGTGTTTCGTTACAGTTAAGGTATTTTTTCTCTAAAAAATATTCAATAAAAATAATGTGAGAAAATCCTATTTCTAGAAATAACTGGACACCCTGCTATCATTTCTTAGCGTCGTACACGTACCGAATACGAAAACTTTCTTAAAATGGAGAAATTGACTTCTTTATACATATTTAAGTGCTCGACGTTCGAGATATCGTGATAAGAGAAACGCCGTAAATCGTACAAATCAAAAACATCGCGAATGCATAAATTGAAAAAGAAGATTGAGAAGCTTATGAAAGATGCATTGTCTCGTACCGGCATCGCAGGAAGACGCAACGTCCCCGAGTACCAATACGTTTCCCTTATATCGCGCCCATATCGTACGATCGAGTTTACGAGATATGAGCGATGCTCCACGAGAGAGAAATGAAAAGAGACGAGAATCACGACTAAGAAACGGAATATCGCATTTCACATTTCACTGCTTTTTTTCTAACTTTTTCCGCGACTTTCTAGAAATGTGTTTTTTGCAAAACACTCTGCAAAATACAGTATTTCGTACTCAGAGAGCCTCCGTAAAGTAGCCTTTTGACGTATAGTACTTACTTTTCTGGCCTAGGCCGGCAAAGTACTTACTTTGCTGGCCTAGGCCGGAAAAGTAAACAGCTGTGCGCTGAGCTGTGCGCTGTTTTGTTGTGCAAGTAGCCGTTTTTTGCTTCCTCTTATTTTTTGGGAGCAAGAAACACGTTTAAAAGAAAATAAAAATTTTTTCCAAAAAATTCATTCCTTTCAAAGAACTATTTTTTCAAAAATTTGTTTTCCAAAAATTTTTTTCCAAAAAAATTTTTTTTTTTCAAAAAATTTTTTTTTCAAAAAATTTTTTTTTCAAAAAATTTTTTTTTCAAAAAATTTTTTTTTTCAACATTTTTTTTTTTCAAAAAATTTTCTTTTAAAGATAAATGTTTTTTACAAAAAAATTTTGTTTTTCGAAAAAACTTTTTTTCGTAAAAAAATTTATTTCTGAAAATTAAGAAAAAAAATTTTTTTTTCAAGTATAGTGAATACTTAAAATACTGTATGTACAGTATGTTGCTTTTTGCAGAGTGTTTTGCAAAAAGTAGAGTGTGCACCTCGGCCAT
>JAPYZL010100581.1:0-15812 GCA_030522825.1 Platygaster orseoliae
TGAAATTTTCAGTGAGGATTTTGAGTATAATTTAAGGATATTGAAGAAATCAGTCGATCGATTGAATTTTAATCGATTTTAAATTATTATGAATAAAATGAAATATAAAATTATAATTATTTTTAATAATTATTAAATTTTCAACATTAATTTCGATCTAAGTATTATTGTCATTTTTATATTCGTGTAATAATTCAACAGTATGTTGCAATAAAATAGAGTGAAAAAGTTAAAACAATAATGATTAATCGAATTATATATAAATATATAAACAAATTTTTTGCCCCCCCCCCTCCAAAAAAAAAATTTGGTTCCGGCGCCTCTGCAAATTCATCGAAAATTTTCCCCGAATTTTTTTTTTATAACAGACAAACATATTTCAACAAAAATTATCTATTTATCTCGTCGGTGGAAAAATAATTACACATCATATTGGCCATGTTTTCTCCCAGATTTTTAACTAAATGATTATAATGATAATAATAACATTAATAATACAGTCATTATCCAATTTATCGAAAGTTCGTAAATTGACAAAGTACGTGGAAAATCTTGTTCCGATCAATGTACACGGACAACTGCATTACACAAGTTAGTAACCTTGGGAAACAAAGTGACACTCTTTTGAGCAATTCCAATTCCTGTTTATATGCCGCTCTCCCAAATATTCAATGACGCGAAGCAAAAAACTTGGGTCGAAATTTTTAACACGCGAATCCCTTTCTCCAATCATCTTCCTTTCGCCCAGAGCGTCTACTAACTTCTATTCGGTAAATATTCGCCGACTTTCGCGTTACACAATCAATCGTTTTCTTTTTTTTTTTTCGTTACCCAAACTGACGTTCTTAGTTTTCGGCTCGAGCCCAAAAAACGGCTGTTGTGCAACGGCCGGTATTTTTCGCGAAGACTCGAAATTTTTTTTCGAAAAAGAGAAACGCCTTGGACAGCTTTATTCACGAGGTATCTGGGGATTCGAGATTATTTTTTGTTGAACGAAAAAGTGTTTTTGCATGTTATTGTGGAAATTTTTGAAATTTGAGAAGGGAATTCATTTTTGTTTGGTAATTTTTGGAATGGTTGAATTTAAAAATTAATTTATTTATAAATAAAAGAAAATTTGATGTATATCTCTGGATTCTCTAAATTTGGTGGAATTTTAGAAGATTTTTAATAAGAAAAAGTGAAAAAATCTATTATTTGCAAAATGAAAATTGCAAAAAAGATAGTTTTTTGGTTGAAAAATTAATCATTCTCTGTGTTTAAAACTGTTCATTCACATTAAAATAAGAAAATGTTGCTAACCTGAAAAAAAAACGAAAAAAATTTTATAATTTTCAGAAACACAATTCTCAATAAAAGCTTATAAACTTGCATTCAAAACAATTCTCAACCTGACCAAATCCTCGAAATATATATGAATAATGTTAACGAAACTACTAAAAAATTTATTTCAAGAATCTCATAAAATTCCGATTTATCTGATCATTTAATATTCGAAAATCCAACAACCAGAAAAAAACTTACTCGTTTCCAAAAATCCTTTAAAAAGATTCTGTAAAATCACAGAAACCCTCCGAATTCCATAAGATTTTTGTATCGTCTGACAGCATTGGGCCCAGTTGTCCTCCTTGAGTGACAATTAAGCAGTTGCATGCATATTCAACACACATTTTTTACCATAATCGAGCATGTTCCTAAATGCAAATTTTGTGTCCCGAAAGTACGGTCTTAAATACACTTTTTTTGACCGGCGTTCATTGATTTATTCTACGTCTGGGTGAAAAGATACTCGGTTTTACGGGTTTTTTATTCGCGAGTCGAGTTTCAGCTCCGTTTTGCATTCCGGAGACGATAACAATTGAGACGCGTAAAATTGACCTTGGTGGCCTTGAGGCCCATTTGTTATGTTAAGCACGAATCGTTAAGCAGTGAATCAATTGTAGAACAGGGCCCCAACGCACATGGGAAATCACAATCTTGTCACAGGTGCACGCACCTGGGAAAATCAGGTGTTTTTTGTGGTTCTGGTAAAATTTATTTTATTTGAAATTTTCGAATAAACGGATATTTGGACGTGAATTATTCGAAAACTACAAATAAAATATCGTATTGCGAGTTTTAACAATGCCTGGCTGGACGAAACGATTACATCCCTCGGCTTCGCCTCGGGCTGCAACCCTTCGTATTGTGAAAACTCACAATAATATACTATTTTTTATAGTGAAAAAATGTTTGATGAACTGAAGGATGATGAAAATGATTATTGAGGGTTAATTTTCTTGAAACTTTTACCTATTTTACAAAATATTAAAAAAAGGTTTTACGGCACAAAGAGAAATTTTTGATTACAGCAATCATTGATTTAGTAAAATATGAGCCCACCAAAGTTTTAGGTAGTACAACCAAAACTTTAGGTATGATAACCAAAATTTGTCTGCTCATATTCAGAAACTTTGCAAAAAGATTCTTAAAAATATTGCTAATTAGTGGAGAGAACTCGGAATCTTGATTTTCTTCTTTTTGAAAGTAGAGGGGCGCTCCCCTCCGCTTAAAAACCAGTGTTTTCTGATTATGTCCAACGTGGACCGTGCAAATGAAGATGTCGCCAATGAACAAGACGATTTTTTAGCGACGTCGCCTGCCTTTCGCGGATGCCTTTGCGCCAAGTACGGCTACTTATGTCAAGGACAAAAGCGAGTCGTTACTGTCAAGATTGCTTTCACTTCAATCAATTAGCGCTAAATCAGCTGGACGATCGTCTAACGGGAAAATTTGTATAATGAGATAAACGCTATTCTTGTACGCGAAAAATGATTTTCGATTTTCGCCGATCGAGGCTGATAAATCTCGTTACGAAAGTTGATACGAGCGCGGACAATGGACCGTGACAATCAAACGTTTGTTCACTTGTCAGACGCGGGACTTTATGTCGCGTGCGATCCGGGTAATTCAGGGTTGCCGCGAACGTTTTCCAACCGAATTTCCTCACTTTTCCAGGTTCCACGGGGAAATTACGCTCCGCATTCCATTCGGTAATAATCGCTCTTGCGTGATCGGGAAGTTTGTTTTTTTTAGAGTCGCGTGATTTGGGAATATTTACATTTTTGTTTATTGGTGTATCGGTAAATATTCAAAAGATGTCTATTAATCACTTTTTCGAAGTGTTTCTTGAAAATTCGGGAGGGTATCTATTGTACATAACTTTTTTGTGCATTGTTAAAATTGTGCATATATTTATTGTGCATACAGATTTTTGTGCAGTAATTCATTGTGCATATTATAATTATTTACATTCATAAAAAAAACATGTCTTTGTTTAGAATTATGTGAGCTTGTAAAAAGCGACCTAAAATTGATAAATACTTCTTCAGAATGCGATTATTCATAATCAGAGCAACCAAAAATATTTATTTAAATAAAAAATATTTAACCACTTTTAGATTTTTCCTAAATAGTTTAAGGTTTTTCATTTTTTATCCCAAATATTTTCAACGATTTTTGACCATAAAAAATTTTTTTTTATTCATGTTTCGCCATTTTCTTTTTCTTTAGTTTGCATTTAATTCTAATTTTTATTTAATTTTCATTTGATTGTTTGCAAATCAAATTGGAAATGAAATATTAAAGAATAATTAAGAATTACAAATTATAAGTTGAAAATGAAAAAATTTAATTGAGAATTCAAAGATATGCATATTAAATTTAAAAAAATTTTAATTTATTTAAAAAAATGGAATTAAAAATACTACTAATTTGCATTTAATTTTTATTTTATTTTTCTGTAATTTAACTTAACTTATTTCATTTTCTTTAATTTGCAGTTTGAAAATTACCGAGAAATTATCCGACATTTTACATGTTTACAGATTCATAATCTGCTTACATTTCGAAAAAAAAAATAATAATAATAATGAAATGAAACATTATGCTATTGGAATTATAAGTCAAAGAGAACTTAGCAAAACATGTGGTCATTTTCTTCAATAACTTTGATTAGGAGCCGAAAATGTTAACATAAATGTAGAAAAAACATAAAATTTGCTTGCATTTGATCATAAGTATTTTTTGCCTATCATAAATATTTCCATGTTTTTCCATGCATAAATAAATAAATATTTTGCATTTTATTGTAAATATTTTTGGTTGCCCTGTTCATAATAATTATATCATTGCAATTTATTGATAATTATAAAAAAAATTATTCGAAAATACTTGTAAAGTTGTAAATAATACTAATACTTTTTTTGTTGCTAATTTGTACACCTAGTGATTTTGATTCTTATAAACACATTATGAAAAATTGCTTAAGATCGAACTTATAAGATTCCTATGAGAAAAGTTTATATAAAGTCTATATAAAGTCTATATAAAATTTATGATGAAATCTTATCTGAAGTAAATTTATCTACTCTATAAAGTCTATAAAGTCTATAAAGTCTATATAAAATTTATGATGAAATCTTATCTGAAGTAAATTTATCTACTCAAACAGTTTTTCCGAAAAAATGTCTTTCTAAATTTTTCAGATTATTTGTATTTTTTAATTTCAGTTGATGACTTTATTTACTGAGTTCCCTATATTATTCGTTTTCAATGTTAATATTCTTTTATACTATTTTTTCAATAAGATATTGTGATATATTTTATATTCAAATATTCAATAAATATTGATATTTAATATTATTAATTTTTTATTTCTTATAAGATTTTGCAATTTTCTATAAAAGTGTAACTGGTTTTTATAAGAAAAATTTTTCTCATAAGGTTTTTATAAATTCGATTTCACGAAAAATATATTTCTGAAGAAATTTTTGATTCTTATAAGAATCTTAACACTTTTGTAAAAACCAAAACCATAAATGACCCAATTCAGATTTTTCATCGATTGTTACAACGATTTTCTTGTATACGAAGGGCAAGCTATAATTTCAATTTACACAAAAAATTATGCACAATCGAATGCTCCACAAAAATCTGTATGTACAATAAATCTATGCAAAAAGTCAACAATGCACAAAAAATTTATACACAATACATAGATATCATTCAAAAAAATTTCTAATTATTTCCTTTTAATTCTTACGACTTTTAAATTTGAGGCGTACGAATTTCGAATTTCGAGGTCTTACCTGTCAGTTTGTAATACTTTGTGAATGATATATATTAATTTTAGAGAATTGTTTCACGTTATAAAGTCCTTCAGTTTTTCTTGCGTTGAAATTGAAAATCCTTTTTTTTTCTAGTATTTGAATAAAAATCAAAAAAGCAGAATTTGAAGTTCAATGTAATTGATTCTTTGGATTATAAACTTCATGCTTAAATTTCTTCAGAATAATATTTTTTTAAACATCAATTTTATGCAAATCTTAATACTGAAATTTTTATTTTGAAAATTTGCGAAGATTTTCTACGATTGAAAAGTTGGAAGTACTAGTCTTTCAGATTTCTCATTCCTAGTTTGATTTTTACTGTTTAAACCTAAATATTTATTCCACAGAAAGTTTTTTTCTTCTATTTTTTGAATTTCAAAATTATATAGTAAAATACTCAATAATTTTTGAAGTATAGAATTTCAAATCTTTCGGATTTTTCGAGTTCTTTTTTTTACCTTTTTCATCTCTGAATGTTTAGAAAAAAAGAAAAATTTTTATTTTTTAAGAATTGTACTTATAATCCCCTCATTTTCAGATTTTACCTTAAATAGTTAAAATTGTGAAGTTAAAAACAATATTTATCTTAATACAAATATACATTTTTTTTCTGTATGAAAATTATTACCTATTTTTGATAACTTAAAAAATCGAATTTTCAAAATTTACAGTTGTATATGTTATGTTTAAAAATATTATCCTATATAGTATATCTTAACATGATTTGATGCTCATAATGATGATTATATGTATAGTTGATTTATTACTATCAATACATGAATTTCATTATGTTATGAATATCATCAAAGTATATAAATAAATACCAATTTATTGAATGTTTTGATATCATAAGATTTTAAAATTATACAGTTGAATAATAAACAATATAAATAAATTCAAATATGATGTGTAATGAAATTGAAGCTATAATGTTAAAAAATGCATAATTCAGTATTTTTGATGTTATCATCTTAAAAAATGAAAATTTGAAATCAATATCTACTTCCTAACTAAAAAACTCAGTTACCAAAATGACCTATCCCAATGTTTAATTATATAAACATTATTTACTCAACTGTTAAAATTTGAAAGTTGAAGCTATGCAATCTTTTCATTTTCGAAGTTGTTATTTTCAATTTTTCACTATGCCTTCTTTTACATTATTTTACAAAAGATTTTTCAATAGTGAATAGCTTAAAATTTTCTATTTATTCAAACCAATTCAAACGATTTTGAAACGACAAAAATTTGTTCCATTAAAATAAATGATATTGATTTGGATGTAAGGATTTATTTTTCGCAGAAAAATCGATTTGTTTCGAATTTCCCCTTCCTCTCTGTTAGCCTTTGGAAGATGTATAATCTACTATTTCAAAAAGTTCAGTATTCTGAATTTTTTCATCCTCGTTTTTAATTATTTTTTATCATATATGTTCGTTTTAAAGTGGATGATTGTTAATTAAAGGTACGTAGAGAATTTTTATTACCTCTAGTTCATAATACTTTCCATGATTCTCAATTAAATATGAAAAAACACAAACGAGTTTGAATGAAACGATCAATGAGACATAATAAAACAGCTTTTTTATTATTAATCGATCACTGTTAAAAAACCGATCTTACATAAATCAACTTTTATTGGCTTAAAAAAATGTGCTAGTATATATTCTCGGCGACTCATTAATTTTAGTATCTACTTTCGTTTTTTCGGATTAAGCTCTTTTGCAGAGAGAAATTAAACCGTTGAGAAATTATAACTTATAACGGTTGCAGTTACGTGAGTGCTTTAGTGAAAATCGTCGCATAATTTTTGACGTGTGATTCCAATTACTGCTGAAAATATGTAGATACACGTAATTGCTACAAATAGTTATCATCAATGTATACATTTTTTTTGCAGATTTATTTATCGTTTGAGATTATGATTATTTATTATCATGTTGTTTAAAGATAACATTTCCACATATATCGGAAAACAATAATCGGTACTGAAACAAGTACACATTTGATTGGAATTCAATTATTATTATTATTATGTTATTAACTGATAAAGTGTGTGTTAAAATATACATGAATTTAAATTTTATCATTCAAATTTTTTTATTAGCATTCACTTTAAAAAGATATGCACCGACCAAAGTTTTGGATATAACAACCAAAGTTTTACTCATGCCAACTGTACTTTTCGATACAAAAATTTGATATCGGTATTCATTTTCACAACTTTGTTTGGTCCATACCTTACTAAATAAGTAGTTGCTGGAACAAAACATTTCTTTTTCTGCATAATGGAGGGTCATTTTCATGTTTGCCTGAGAGATTCGAGGATTGACGAGCGTTTATCGAAAACCGCAAGGCTGTAAACTCCAATTCTCTCGGGTTACTGGCTTTTCCACGACCCTGGAGCGCCAGGGCAACAATGTAACAACTGTGGTTGCAATGCGTACACATGGAAATGTAATGGACGCTACCGTCGTTGCACGATCGCGGGGGGGTCGACGGAGTGAAGTGAGTCTACTTGGAACCGGTTGCGCTACGTGTGTAATTGCAAGTATAAATTTAGATAGCGCTTAGACCAGGCTAACTAACGAGCCGTGCCTGCTTTTATATCGAATCCACTTGCACTTCAACTATGCTTCAGAACCGTCTCGTCCATATGAAAAGTGCGAACATGGCAGGGAAGAAGCTGTGACGATTTTACGGCATAAGTTCCAAAACAATGATTTTTTTCTACATTAAGTACCACAAGGAGACTACTTTTTGGTCACTGCAACCATTGATTTAGTAAAATGTGGACTTGGTGTCGATTGTGCACAAGTTTATGGTGTACATTTTTATTGTGCACACATTTATTGTGCACATTTTATTGTGCACACATTTATTGTGCACATTTTATTGTGCATACATTTATTGTGCACATATTTATTGTGAACATTTTATAGTGCAAAAATTTATTGTGCACATTTTATTGTGTAAAAATTTATTGTGCACATTTTATTGTGTAAAAATTTATTGTGCACATTTTATTATGCACAAGTTTATGGTGCACATTATATTATGCATAAGTTTATGGTGCACATTATATTGTGCACAAGTTTATGGTGCACATTTTATTGTGCACACATTTCTTGTGCACACATTTTATTGTGCATACATTTATTGTGCACACATTTTATTGTGCACAAATTTCTTGTGCACACATTTATTGTGCACAAGTTTATGGTGCACATTTTATTGCGCATGCATTTTTTGTGCACACATTTATTGTGCACATTTTATTGTGCACACATTTATTGTGCACAAGTTTATGGTGCACATTTTATTGTGCGCTAAAAAACATTGAACAAAAACGAATGTGCACCATAAACTTGTGCACAATCGATACCAAGCCAAAATGTGAGCCTACCAAAGTTTTGGGTAGTACAACCGAAAATGTAGGTATGATGACCAAAATATTGGGTATTGCAACAAAAGTATCAGTTTTCTAAATTGAGCATTAGTTGCTATAACAGAAGCTCTGGTTTTCCTAACCAAAGTTTTGGTTGTAGTACACACAAAACTTTGGTTCCAGCAACGTTTCTGTTTTCGTGTAAAGGGCTTCGACCGCGGTCTCTCACGTTCGTCATGTGAAGCCCTCGTGGGGGAATCCCCATCGAGAGTGAGAGTTGGGATATGCAATCAGGAAGAAGGTAAAAATACAAAAGCCAGCGAGCTCGGCGAAGATAAAGAGAGAGGAAAAGGCGCAGAGCCAGCGTCACTTCGTGACGGCCAAACGGACCTCGCGGTGTGAAAAACGATAGAGACCATCTCCCCTGTATCTCGGCATTATGAATGGGATTGTCCCGGGCGAGTAGCGTATCGCGAATTGCGCAATCCTCCTTCTATTAATCAACCAATCATATCTTTTTCTCACATTTGTCTGGCTTTACACGTTGATGATAATTCAGCCGATCGGCCATTAGTATTTCCTACATCGTAAACGTGGTCTTATGTAAAAAAAGGGATAAGCAGTCGTGACGAAAGGTTTCGAGCCAGCGAGGATTTTCGATGTGGAAAGTGATCAGGATATTGTAATCGTTAATTGCCCCTTCGATTGATTGGCTTCGGAAAAACTACGCTATTCGATACACAATTTCCGGGGATTGAGTGCGGTGGGTTAATAATTTATTGTTCCTGGAGAATAAAAAAGGAATGGATGTTGTTCCAGTTGGATTGGGTTTCATGAGATGAGGATGCAATCGCTTTTTGCTGATCGTGAACGGGCTTTAGGGAACTCTCTAAATCTGAGTCTCTAGAGAAAAAAGAGGTGAAGGAATAAGAGATCGATTGTTTTTGTGTAAAAAATCGAAATTTTTTGGAGAAAATATTGGATGCTGGATCGAAATTTGTATCAGAAATTTCAAATTTTACAATAAAAATTTGAACGCGAAGTGTGTTAATGGTTGAAAATATTAATTCTTAGATAAAACGACTAAAAAATCGAACAATAAAAAAATTAATGCTTGAATAAGAAAATCATGACTTGGGGTTTTGAATAACAAATACATCTTACTGTTATCGGCTTATTGAGAATAAGTAATTTAAAATCTGAGATTTTATTATTGTTAATGATGATTCCTTTTTATCAAACTTACTGCGAATTCTAAATAAGAAAGAAAAGTACAATATGAAACAATTTTAAATACTTTTTATGGTGGTGGAATCAGTTAATAAAAAATATAAATTTCCAGATTAGATAACTTTTGATTTTGATATTTTGAATGACAAACTTTATAAATCATAAATATTTTCACCAAAGAACCGAATTCACTGAATTTTTATAAATTCGTTTTGTGAACAAATTTCTTCTTATTATTTTCATCAAATGTTTGAAATTCATGAATTTATTATGAAGATTTGTTATTGAATTATCTGCAAAGTAAAAGAGTTAAAAAAATCAAGAAAGAACGAATAAAAAATGGTTAAAAGTACTCATAGATTCAACTAATTAAAAATAAAAACTTTGAATTAACAAAAATTAGCGATGTTGATATTGAGAAGAAATTTTAATAATTAATATTTTGTTGTTATTCGATAAAATATTAAATTCGTAACAATCAACATAATTTCTCGCATTCTTAGGCAATAACAATTAAAAATAATTTTAATTTTCTTTCATTTTAATTATATCTCGTAAAAAGATTGTAAATATTTTGCATCAAAAAACCAAATGGACTTCTTCCTTATAAATTTGTGTAAATTGTGGTGATAAAATAAAAAATGTTATCTATTCATTATTGAGTACATAAAGTTTATAAGTTTTTTAGAAAGATTTGTTTATCGAATTTACTGCAAAGTAAAAGAGTTGAAATAAATTAAATAATATAAGAATTAAAATTAAAAATAATTATAAGTATCGAATCAACTTATTTAAAACAAGTATTTGTTATTCAAAAAAATTTGTGATCTTGACATTTTGGAGAAGAGATTGTTCAAATTGTAATGTTTTTTTGTTTTATTAGAATGATTGAAAAATTCGCAATAAATCGATTTTGTGTCTTCTACAGCAATTATAGTTAAAAAATATAACTTTATCATAATAAAGTTCTGGATTCAAAATTGTTTACGTTTGTATGCAAAAACCTAATTGCTGCATTTTTAAAAATTTGTGGTTATAAATAAAGAAATGTGTTCTTATCATTTTTATATATTATTCCAAATTTCTAAATTTTTGTTCAGAAATTTTTTATGGAATTCAGTAAAAAGTAAAAGAGTTGTAACAACTTCAGAATTAATCGAATAAAAAGTAATTGTAGGTTTAAAGAAAATTTTGGATTGAAAAAGATTTCTGACCTCAAAACTTCACATATTTTACAAAATATAAAAATTTTGCTTGGATGATTAAATAATCAAACCAAAAATATTTTTCAATTACTTGTTTAGACATTTAATTTCAACTACTCATTCAATGAATGTCATTGATGTCAATGTTAAAAAAAATGAATTTATATTGACCTGTTTGAAAAATTGATAAATCTTTAACTGTTATTATATCGATTTCGAACGAAATTCACCCAAAAGATTGAATTTTTCATAACTTGAATCCACAACTAAAATTATTTTCGATGCTCTTATTTTCATCCTTTTTTTAAACTCTCATTTTGTATTCTATTCAATAAAAAAATTGACGTTCAAAATTCCTGAGACGTAAGATTCGAATTACATGATTTTAAATTTAGGAATAAATAAATCAAGAAATGATTTCTCGGTGTATTCTTTTCAATTTTATTACATTATAAGGGTACAATAATATTGATAATAACACTCCAAGACATCAGTTATAAATTCATTTATTTCTATTTTACTTACGAAACATTAAAAGATTGAAAATGTTCATGCTTTAAATTTTATTAATTCAAATTTTGAGGTTATATAATAAAAATCTACCTACTCCATCATTTCTCTCAACGATATGATATTAACTTGAACAAAACTTATCACAAAATGCAGGCATGGTAAGTTAAGGGGATACATACCTTTTTCTCTAGAGAAATACAAAAATTGCAATTCGTACAGTACGATTTGCATGTGTAAATTTTAAAATTTCCAACATCGTATAGTGAAAACTGTTATACATATTGTAATTTATACAATATGACGATTTTACTGTACAATATTGTAATAAGTAAAATAAATATTGCAAGTTTCGCAATAATATTATAAAAACTGCAATATTATTGTAAAAAATACAAAAATATTTTACTTTTTGCAATTAATCTTGTAAAAAGTGCAAGATTCTTTTCTAAGTGTACATTAATGAATGTAACTGTACGATTAAGTTATTCAGTTTCAACCATTTGTGCTACTTTCGTGCTGGCAAAAGCGAAATTTTACAAAAAATACATAACGTAAAATTCATCAATTTTTTTATTTAAAAAAACTTTATAAAAAACTTAGTATACTAAGGTTGCAATCAAAAAATGATGGATTCGAAATGAAATATTTAATATTCTCCCTTGAACCTGTAATATTCTCACTGTTGAACTTTTGTGGATTTTGGGAGACAAATCATAAGTCCTCGAACTCTCCTTTTTCTCCTTTAAACCTTATTTTGTCTCACTAGAGTTAATATCAGGATTCGCTGAGTCTGATAATTACGATTATTGGAGATTTTTTTCCATTCGTCCTCCTAAAATCCTCCAATTTCTCCCCTCATTCTCCTTGCGTCCTCCTGATAGAATCAAATGAGGGCAAAAGCAGTATCGATTTTTCGACTCGGGTAACTCCTTAAAAAATGCAGATTTAGATAACCGTAATTTTTTTCGATAATAAAGTTTCGAAATCGGTTTCTCGAGGATCGTCTTTTTCGCGAACAATGTGAGCAAGTAGGGTGATAGCGCCGCCATGCCGACCGTGATTTCCCGTTTCCACGAGTCGCGCAATTATCACGTCGATAAGGAAAATGACGTAAGCGCGGATTAGGATCGTGATCGCGGAGGTAAAGGCATAGGAACACGAACGAAGAAAAGGAAAGAGCCCGGCTCCAATTAGCCGCGAAAGAGGAGGCTGCTGCACGAGCACTTTGGAGGAGGAAAGGTCTGCGCCTAACGCGTGTAACAGCTCGCGGGGTCATCGGTCCTCGCGACGACGACGCTCTTCCATGGGTACCTGCAGAAACTAATTATCCACGCTACGGCCCCAGATATTCAAATACTATATAAAGCCAGCGCAAAAAAAGTCCAAGATACAACGATGCCGGAATGCCTCTAATGAAGCGGCTCGTAGACCAACAACGTATTATCCCAGGTGCAAAAAAACCAGTGTCAAGCACTCCTTTTACCTGAAGAAAAGTCGGGGTTTTTTGTGACTGCAAGTAAATCGGTAGACGCGTCAAGGCTGGAGATTCTGTAGCTTTCTCGGAGGACGAATTGGAGTGAAAAGAGACTTATCAATGGACAATGAAGAAAGTGGAGGAAAATCGGAGGGAGATCGCGTCGAGAGATTGGAAATGTTTGTTGACTTGGTGCTCTTTGGATCAGAAACAGTGGAATTTCACTGATGAACAGTGAAAAGGATGAAAGTGAGAATTAGTGGATTGAGGGGTAGAAGAAAAAATCACTTGGTCCAAAAAATAAATAATCAGTGGCACAGAATTCAACTGGTAAATCAGTGGTTTTTTCATGTTTTGGATAATTAGAGAGTGAGAATCTTTGGGGATGGAAATCTAAACGAAATATTTCGATATATTGGAATTATCTGATATTTAACTCTGATGTATCGGAAAAAAATTTTTTTAGAAAAGGGTTTGTTCATTTATTTCCCGTTTAGTATTTTTCAGTATTATGACGATTTAAAGGATCTACTACTATAAGTTAGATTTCTGCATAGATATCTAGAATATAACCCAAAAAAATTTGAAATTATTTACTCTTTTAGTAATTTCGAAGATTTTTGAAAGAATCATATCTATCTGCATTTTAAGAATTTCGAAAATTATTTATATTTTTTAATACTTATAAAGCTTTGTAGGATTTTCTTGCATTTTCATAGATTTTTTGTAATTCTATGGATTGCTGTATATATTTTCAGAATTTTAAGCTGAACACCAAATTTTTTGTATTCGAATGGATTTATCAGAAAATAGTATCATGATGAACATATAGCTTTTTCAGTATTTTTTTGTTTTTTTAGTATTTACACGATTTAAAGTATTTTTTAGTAATAATTTCTTTATAGATTTCTAGAATTAAACGCTATAATTATTGAAGCTTATAAAGATTCTTAGTATTTTATATATTTCTAGCAATGATGTATAATTTTCTTTTTGTATTTTTTAGTATTTATAGAATGTTGTATGATTTCCTAGTTTTTTTTTTTTAGGTTTTAGATTTTAGACTGTGAATACATATTAGACTCATTAAATTTTTAGACTGTGAATTACTGGAGTAGAAAGTTTAAAATTAATGAATTTTACAATGAAAAAATTTTTGTAGAATTTATTAATGTTAGTATTTTGCGTACTTTCGAAAGATTTGAACGAACTGAAATATTTTCTGGTATTTTTCTGGATTTTTATATAGATTTCATGAATTTAATGCTTTAGAAATTGAAATTAAATTGATTCGTTGAAATTTTATAGATTAAAAAATGAATATCATAAAATATGAATATTATTATATGAATATTATAATATTATAAAAATAAATGACATGAATATTTTTAGATGTGTAATAAATTCTAATCTTTTTACCATTTTTCGTATTTTTTGTAATTAAAAAGTTTTGTAATATATTCTAACAGATTTAAAAATTTATAGTATATTAATAAATCATTCAAAAAAACAGTTACTTCGAAGATTCTTATTATTTTAGAGATTTTTGGATGTATTTTTATGAAAATTATCGTGAGTAAAATTTAAACTATTGATTACAGATTAAATTGATTTTTTAAGAAGAAAAACATATTATTATGCAACAGTTTTATCGTAAATTAAATATTCCTATAATTATATATGCGATGTAATTATCATATTTTGGAAGTTAGAAAATAAAAAAAAATGAAATAACTTATCTGAATGTTGAATGTTCTAGCAAATTTGAAAAAAAATCAAAACGAAAGTTTTCGCTCTAATTTTTAATGCTAAAAGCTTGCAATATTGTTTAATATCGCAACAAAAATATTGAACACGATCTCTCTCAGATTAAATTAGTCGAATTTAACTATTTGATAATAATTTTTTACTATATGAATGAGTGGAATCCAGTTACTAGAAAAAAGTTAAAAATTACTAACATAATTAGTGGAACTAGCTCACTATTTAAAAAAGTAAGAAATGATGAATGAGTTAGTATTTTTTCACTTGAATTACTAGTCAAATATAACTCATTCTTTAGTAAATGTTGTACGTGTGAAAAAGATAAATATTACTAATTCAGAAGTCAATTTTTACCAATGATATAGTCGTTGTATGACTATTCTAATATTAATAATGATTATCAAATTAGTGATCGGATTTGGGTAGGTTATTAAAAAACCAATTACAAACAAACTTTCTTTTGAATTTTTTTTCCAAAACAGCATATGAACTCATTAAATAGTCAGAAACGACTATTAGATTAATAAAAAAATGTTTACTAAGAAAATAGTAAAATAGCGTGACTATGAAACAGTAAAAATGCACGACTTTTTGGAATTAGTGAAAAATTCAACTATTTTGATGTCAAATTCTTACTAATTGCATAGTAATATCTCCAAATATGACTATTTTGTTAGTAACAACACGTGTTACCATTTAATTTAGTAAAAATTTCACTAATTTTAACTGAGAGAGATGATTATCGGTTGATGAAGATACCGGTACGAAAATTCTGAAATATTGAAAAGCTATCCATGTTTCAATATTTCAATACCCATCGTCCATTCCTAGAATCTTACAGAACTTTATTGCACTTTTACTTCTGAACAAAAATTTATATTTACTATGCTCGCCTTTAGCTGGCACGAAAACCCTTAGTTTTTTTTGGAAAAACCTTTCTTGCAATACGTTCTTGAGGAACTATAACTATCAGGTTGTCGGAAAAGTTCTTAGAGAAATCGATAGACATTTTATTGTTTTTATTTTCTTTATTAAAGTTTATTTTCAATTTACAATATAATCACCATTAGTACTTATAACAGTGCTCC
>JAPYZL010100583.1:0-17612 GCA_030522825.1 Platygaster orseoliae
TGTTTGGCACAAAATTAGACATTTTTACTTAACCAGAAGTATATAATGCGAAAACGAAATCACTCATGTGTCGCAGCAGTTTGTTTACCACATGTCTAACCTTGGTTCGTGACGTTTTGGATATGTCAAAATCGACCAACTCTTACCGCTAGAGCCATCTACTGACAAACAGCGAGAACTTAGTTGCGCACCTAATACTTTATTGCAAATGTTTGTAAATCATGACAAAAAAGTCTATTTTATAGTTTACATACAACACTCAATATAAAATTCTGTTGAACACAATAAAAACCAATCGCAAATTCAAAAAATAAATTTTTTCGATGATGTTCTTATACTTCTGCACGGTAGTTTATATTTTCAAAAAAATAACATCGAGACAGATTTTTTCAAAAAACCCCTTCCGAACATTTTTTCTGCCATCGATCCTGGATTCGTTCAAACACAAAATGCCGGGAACGCACTAGTATACTATCACTTGTTAATTTCCGCGAAAAATAGGCAAAAATTGGAAAAACATGGCGAGAACGGCAAGAAAATGTGTCGCGTTGTACGCATGGAACGCTTCCATATATGATTCGGTTTCGACAAGTTATGGATGACCCTTGACGCGTCAAATCCCGTTGTTCCACATCGGCGACGACGACGGCGGCTCATTGTCCACCGGTCAAACAGCGTTATTTCCAAGTTTACCCACTACTTGATGGGACTCTACCGAGAGCTTTAATTCTGTCACGCGCACGCGATAACTGCCGATTCAAAACTCTCCTCATCTACCTCGATCGTCGTTTCCGTTTTTTTCCAATTTGTGAACCTCCTCTTCACTTGTAACTCTAATCCTCAAAAAATTCTGCGGAATTCTCATGAAACAGTGAAGTACTCATACACTGAGAGAAAAGAATGGATGTCACATCAATGAAAAGGGTTAATTTTTGACAGACCTTAAAAAAATGATGCCACATCCATTAAAAGGGTGTAGCAAAATTGCAGCTTGTCATCACGACAATATGTATGTTTCTGGAGTCAAAGAAAACGGTATGTTGCCTTTTCAAATGGACGTGACATCTTTTTTTAAAAGGATTGTCCAAAATAACCATTTTCATGGAAGTGACATCCATTCTTTTCTTTGCGTGTAGAATTTAAAAAAAACGTACGAAATATGGCGCAACTATATTTATGGATGACCCGACCATATTTAGGAATTTAAGTTGTGTCTGATTTCACAGTTCGGCATGAAATTGGGACACGGGAAATTTTATGAAAAATGTGTAGGTGAGTGTCCCAATAAACGATTCCCAAAAGGATTTTGCAAAGTTAGCTCGCGTTTGCATCTGAGCACAAAAACCGCTATTATTGTCCGATTTTATAGAAATTAAACTCATATTATATGTTTTCCAGGGCAAAAAATCCAATTCCGTCATTATTTTCGCAAAAAAACCAATATTTAAAATTTCGATTTTCTTCCGAATTTAATCGACTGCACCATTTGTCACGCTCGCAACGGGGCACCCAAACTTTGAGTAGACTGCCAGCATGCAAGTCAATGCGACTGCAGTGGCCGAGTATAGTGAAAGGTCAGCGCCCCGTTGAGAGCGTGACCAATGGAGCAGTCAATTAATTTTGGAAGAATGTCGATATTCTGAAATATTGGTTTTTTTGCGAAAATAATGACGGAATCGGATTTTTTGCCCTGGAAAGCATATAATATGAGTCTAATCTATAAAATCGGCCAATAACAGCGGTTTTTAAGCTCAGAGAAAAAAAAATGTTTCAAAAATTTATAACTTGCAAACGCGAGCTAACTTTGCAAAATCCTTTTGATAGTCGTTTATTGGGACCCTCTCCTTCACATTTTTGATAAAATTTCCCGTATACCAATCCGAAGGTCAAATTTTGCCGAACTGTGTTTTTTTATCACAAATTTTGAGAATGGTTGTAGAAACTTTGTTTTATAAATTGAAAAGTTGGAATTAGGTTAGGTTACTTCGAGTTTTCCAATTCGAACGTTAAATATTGTCAAATTTACAATTTTATACAAATCAGTATTTTTTTTTAATGATAGCATAGTAAAATCCACAAATAATAAAACTGATGAAATAGCAAATAAATGTTGATTATTTTAATGAAGTTTTAAATATACAATACCATGGAAAAGTCTTGAAATATTCAATTATTTGTGTATTATCCAAGGATACAACTGCAGAAATGTTTGATCAAAATTTTTGTAACAAATTAAGCGTAATTAAAAGACAGCACTTACATTCCACGATTTTGAGCATTATTTTGGACTTAAATGCTTGAAAACCTAGGCAAAATTAAGAAATTAACTACTTAATATTGAAAATAAATTAATGAAGTCTACAGTATAGTCATTGGATGTGTTCTTTGAAATGTTTTCGATAGAATAAAAATTGAACCTTAAACTTTTCTACACCTTGGAGTCCAAAGACTTTTTCACAGCAATTTACTAAAAATTTTGCAATTTCATATGTGAAAACTTGACAAGAGTATTTTTTTATATCCCTTTCTATATTTATTGCCTGCTTCTTTCGTGCACGAGTTAATCCCCCCCCCCCTCACCACCCATAAACCCACTACAATTCACATTTGCCTTCTCGCCTTGATTTCGCGATACACGAGTTCTTATTGCAAAATACATATTTTGCATTGGTAATTATAAATCCCAAGCCAAAGTGAAGGTAAAAGTTAAGATAATAGGAACGGCTGCAAAATTATGATATGGCACTATTCGTTGTTTTTTTTCTGTAGCAATTAAATTTCGTGTTTATTACACTGAATAAACTTTTCAAATTTTTCAGAAACATTGAAAATCATCATAATTTTCAATGTTTTTCAATTTTCTGGAATTTTCCAAATTAGATACGAATTAGTAACACTCATTAAGATAATTCTTTACCATATTTTAATAACATGCAAATTTTGTAGATTTTTAATGAAAAATGCTTTTTAATAATACAAAATTCTAAAAATGTTTAATCATAATACAACTATTCGAAATAATCAAAATTAAATACGAATTAGTTTTGTTTTCCGAACAATGCATTTCGAAAAAATACAGTAAAATCAACTCCCCCTGAAATCGTCTTAGTTTCAATGATTACCCACCCAAAAAAATGGCGTTTTACCATCGCTGATAATGCAAAATAGCTCTAAGGAAGTCTTTAATTATGATTTTAGAAAGGAGTTTGCATCAAAAACGATGACGACAAAGATAAAAAAGGAGGATAAGGGCAGCAGCAAAAGCAAGAGCACGGAAAATATGGACGCGGGAGGAAGTAGCGACGACGCGGAGGCGTCAGAAGACATGGAGCAACGGGAAACCTGGTCGGGAAAGGTTGATTTCCTCCTCTCGGTCATCGGTTTTGCCGTTGATTTGGCTGCGATTTGGCGATTTCCGTATCTGTGCTACAAAAATGGAGGCGGTGAGTATTGAGGCTAAAGATTTTTTTTTTTTTGAAAGTCAAAATTATAATCGACTTCAACCTTTGAAATTGGACTCTAAACCTTCATGACCTGTAAAGTCTGATTTAGCACAAAATGAAGCTTACTAAAAAAAATGTTTATTTACAGTAAATATACTGTTAAATTTCGCATTTTTTAAGGAAAACTTATAAACATTCGAGAAATTTTTTTTCCACGAACTATTCTCATATACATTTCAATTGCAATAATTCATTGATTTCTTTTAAATATCAAATACAGTAAAATACTGATTATTTAGATGAAATTGATCGAACGATGACTTATAATTCGCGCATTTACTTCACTTGAATATTCCCATTTCGTGTGTAACAATATTGTTCCTTGAAACATCGATTTGTTATCAGTTAAGAAACGTATTAAAAAAACGTATTTCATACTAGTCATTAGATTCTGTAGTTTTTTTTTTGGCATTTTTATAGATTTCTTCAATTTCTCTAATTTACTCTACAGATTTCCAGAATAAGATTGAAATTTACAACGATTTTGAGTTTATAGTATTTTGATGTATTTCTAATTTATTTGTAAATTGCTATATAAATTTATAGAATTCGATGCTCTAGAATATCAATTTCAATAGATTTCCAGTATATTTAAAGATGTCTGGGAAAATTAAATTTACATAGATTTTTATTATTTTATAGATTTTTTATATTTTCGTACTTTTTAGAGTGTTTATAAAGTTTTCTGGCTTTTATATTATTTTTAGGAATTTCTGGTATTTTTATAGACTTTTATACACGTTTTTTTGAAATTCGATGATCTAGAATTCCAAGTTTTATAGATCGCACGTATTTATTTAGATTTTTCAGAAAACAGTTCTTAATAGAATTCCAATACTATTAGTATTTCTTTGGAGTTTGTTTATGTTTCGAAATACTTTTTAGTATTTTTCATGAATTTTAGTTTAAATTTCTAGACTTTGAAGCTCCAGGGCTTAAAAGTTCTTAGATTTTCAATATTTTTGCAAATTCTAGTTTTTTTCATTAATCTAGGTTAAAACAGTTTCTTATAACTTTTTTTCTACGTTATCCTAACAAAACATATATATTTACAACTCTTCTGAAGCCAGGGTTGCTGATATTTTTTCAATAATGAAAATATGAATCCTGAATTTTGCTAAAATTCGAGAATTAACAAAAAAAAACACTTATCATGTCCTCTAGATTTCAGTAAGTACATTCTTACCATTTTGACCCATTTTCATTTTTTTTTTTTTATTCTTATTATTGTCAATTGCCTTTCATTTAAAAGCCAATATATTAAGTCAACCCAATATTTTGTTATTTTCTGTATTGCCTTTTACATTCAAGTTCATTATTCCTCTTTTTTTATTTTTACATGAAATAATAATCATTTTACCCTAATTCGGAAGGGGTTTAAACCCTACCTACGTTCTGGAAAGAGCGAATCTGTTTAAACAGGAATAAGAAGCAAGTCAAAGTGACGCTAAAGCTAATCCCATAACAATTTTTATAACCACATGAAAAATCATTTATCTCCCTTGCCAAACCTCAAAGAACGCATTGGAAAAAGTTAAAGAGACGCGATTAGAATTTATCACTCGTTTTTTTGCTGGGAAAATGCCGATTATCTCCGGATTTCTTGAGATCGATTCGCGCACGATTGAATCGCAATGTAGGAAACAATCGGACTGTAATCTGCCGGGTGTGATCAAAGGTGTCCTGGATGGGAAATTATTGTTAATTAAAGTAATTGGAAATTAGCGACCGATCTTGCAGTATAATAGCTCGGAGTACCACGCGTTCCGAGTCGACACTTAATTAAGTTAGCTGTCGCTTTTGAGGAGCTTCTGTATCACTGCCAGCGCGCTGCAGTAATTATATTATTTCTAGGGTCCTTCATAAAGGACTAATGGCATATCGACATCGCGCATAGTCCTACTCGGCGGGCTTATGACTGGAAAAATCCTCGTCGGTGTTGCAGCATGATTGCGATTACATTTATGTATTTTTTTCATTTTTCGACGAACAATTTTTTTTCATCGAAATTAATTGTGCTTGATGGAATATCAAACTTGATTGGGAATGAACTGAAAAAAATTGTGAAACCATAAATACTGGGAAATTTAACTTATTTTTGGAACACTTGAAATTGCGAGTAAAATTTATGGTGAGAAAAACACTGACTCAGATTAAATTAGTCAAATTTGACTATTTTATATAATTTTTTACTATTTGAATAAGTAGGAAAAAGTTAAAAATTACTAATTTAATTAGTGAAACCAGCTCACTTTTTGAAAAAGTAAGAAATGATGAATCAATTAGTAGTTTTTCACTTGAATTATTAGTCAAATATAACTTTTTCTTTAGTAAATGTTGTTCAAGTAAAAAAGGTACATATTACTTATTCAGAAGTTAATTTTTACCAATGATTTAGTCATCGTATGACTATTCAAATATTAATAATGACTATCAAATTAGTGATCGGATTTGTGTAAGTCAAGTTACAATTTTTTTTTGTATTTTTTTTTTTCAAAACGGAGTATATGAATTCATCAAATAGTCAAAAACGACTATTAGATTAGTAGAAAAATTTTGACTAAGAATATAGTAAAATCGCGTGACTATGAAATAGTAAAAAATGCACGATTATTTGAATTAGTGAAAAATTCAACTATTTTGATGTCGAATTCTCACTAATTGCATAGTCCAATCTCGAAATATGACTGTATTGTTGGTAACAACACGTGTTACTATTTTATATAGTAAAAATTTTACTAATATCAGCTGAGAGAGAAGTTGTTGGATTTGATAGTGTGTTGACTTGGTGAATTGATACTTTTTTTCAATGTTTTTTCGAAGAAGGGAATATTATATTGAAATATCATAAAGATTTTTCAGGGTGTAAACAAAAAAAATATTGAAAATTATTAAAATTTCTAAGATATATAGGACAAATGAAAAATATATAAGTTTCACAGGTTACATTAATTTCCGTATCAAATACAGAATAGTTGAATTTATTTAACAATTAGAATGATTCGAAAATTTTGCGAAAATTTATATTAATTCTTGTCAATTCTGGGAAACGTGAAATTTATCATTCTTGACACAGTAAAAAAACCATAAAAAAGATTTAAACAATCTCTCTAAGTAATTTATTATGAGAGATTTATATTATAGAGAAATTTTTTCAGAAACCTCTGAAATTTATTTTACAAATAAATAAAACACAGTAAATTCGTAAATATCTTCAAAAATACTAAAAATAATTGTCAAAATCAAACCAACTTTGACAGTCCAAAAATTTTTCAAGCAATTAAGAGATTCTCCAAAAAAATGTTTAAAAATTCAAAAATAACTCGATTACTGTTAAGTGAAAGAATAAAAATCCTCATTCTACGATGCTGTAGAATTTTTGAAAATTTCCGAAAAACTAACAAATGAGAACCCTAAAAGAGCTGGCAACATTTGAGAATTTTCAAAATAAATAAATTACTTTTAATTAATTGGGAAGTACAAATTATGGACAGTTTAACGATATTTTAGGAAAGTAGAAGAAATCGCAAGTATATTCAAAAATTTAATTGGGGCGGGGGGCAGAGTGATCGATGAAAAAAGTTTTGAGCCTAATTTTTCAACAGTTGAGATGGTGTATACAAAATCGAATGAAAAACAGATTTTAAAAAATCGAGAATCTCTCAAGGTTGAATCAATTCAGCAGTCAGAATGATTCAAAAATTAAGTATGAATTTGTGTTCAGTCTCATCAATCTTGGGAATCGATTCTTAGAAACTTGAATTTCATCATTCTTAACTCGATTCTGAAAACTATAAAAAAGAAATAAACAATTTTTTAAATAACTGATCATAGAATTTGAAATTATTTAACATTCATATATATTCAAGCTCTCAAAATCATCCCCATTTGAAATCCATTGAAAAAAATTCCAAAAAATTTAATAATCATTGCCAAACAACAATAAAAATCCTCAAAATTCAAATCCCTTCGAAATTCCTAAAATTTTTCGAAAAAGTTTGACAAATAAAATTCAGAATAAAAATCAATCTAGTTTGAGGAAGTTAAGAATAAAAAAACCAGTTTTGTAGATGAAATTACTGGTGAAAATTAAAAAACTTTTTAACAAAATTCCAGAAAATTAGACAAAATCTCGAGAATGATCATAACTTCATTTGAAGGGGGAGGGGGGGGGGTAGGAGGCTGATAAAAAATCCGAACAGTTTAATGGTCGACGAAATCGGGTGACAAACAAGGCGCGTCTGACCGTGCGTCCTTTCCTAGCTTTTATTCAATTTCTCACTTTTCGCCTCGCAGAAAATTGAGCGGAAGTTTCATTATTAACAGGATAGCTGGAACAGAGAGATTAATCATCCACCTCGTAAAATCGAGTAATTGTTATAATCCTCGAACTCGAATTAATTCTAACGCAACAAAATTCCCCCCCCCCGGTTCTCCTTTTTTTTTAATAAGATCATTCCGCTAAATTTTCCGCGATTGTGAGTCTTTAAAATAAAAGGAGAAAACGGGCGCATAGAAAGATGGAAAAGAACGTCAAGTGGATGATAAAAATGAGAAGATTATCTCCTTTGATCCTCGAGGATTTCGCCGACGCGCACTTAAGCGATCTCGAAAAAAATCGGAGAGTATTTTTCGGATTGCAGTGTTTTTTGAGTGATGCAGACGAAGCGGAGAAATAGGGCAGCTCGCGGTAATTTCATTTTCTTGTAATTTGGATTTTGATATTTTGCGTTAGTTGGGAGATTAACAACTGCGACGTTTCTTGGGGCAATTTCAGCAATTACGGGGATTTAAGTGAGCGGCGACGAGATGGGCTTTTTTTTCAAGTCGATTTTGCAGTTTGGTGTAGTGATGGATCTGATGGAGTTTTTGCAACTTAAAATTAGTTTTTACGACGATTTTATATTTGAAAAAAATCCCGAATCTTCAGACTTTTGTGTTCACAAATTTACAAATGGTGGGAAATTTCGAAAATTCTGAAAATTTTTTAAAATTTGATTTACAGCAAAATCAGTTAATTGAATTTTGAAAAGAAACTTGTCCAACTTTTCGTCTCTTTTTCTTTACGCTTTTTTCCGTTCAACGATTTGTAATGCCTGTTGCATTTTATAAGGCTCCTCTGAGCTTTATTCCTCTTGCCCGTCACAATTACCGCATCTTGTTCACTTAACAATGGGTACTTTCCACGGCTTAGGACTTTTATCGACTTTGGAACTTGAATAGCTCAACATTTGATATATTTCGTTCGATCGTGCTCCGAAAGTAATTGTCTCAACTGCAAAAAGTGCATGGAAAATTGCGTTTTCTCTTTCTCATTTCAGATTTTCGATATTATTATTTCAATCTTTCTTAGTAAAAATTAAAATATCAGTGTTTGATGAATCTAAAATATTAAAAATTATATCTACTTGTTCTTAAAAAACAATATTCCAAAAAGGATGAATACTTTGCACAGACAACTTCGAAATAAAAATGTCAAAACAAAGAGGATTTCCGAAATTTCCTCATTCTTTTAGTTAAATAGTATTTGATACTGTGAATTCAAATTTAAAATTTGAAAGGGACGGTATTAAAATATTCCTTGTTTTTTTATTATTTCAGGAGCTTTTTTGGTTCCTTATTGCATAATGCTCTTCGTGGGTGGAATCCCTTTGTTTTATATGGAATTGGCTCTTGGACAGTTTATGCGAAAAGGCGCCATCACGTGTTGGGGCCGAATGGTTCCTCTTCTAAAAGGTACGTAAGCATTAAGTAAAATATCACGTTTCATAACAACAATTATTTATAAACATTTATAACACTTTAAAAGTGCAATGAATTTAAATTAAAAAAAATTAAAACTGAAATATCAAGAGCAACAGACAAATTTTTTATTTAATTCTTTGACTTAACATTCACCTTCTAAATTATTTTGTTTGGTGAGTTTTGGATTGTTTTTAAATATCTATGCCGTTTGTTTTGTATAAAAAATAAATGTATTCAGGACTTTTCGAGAATATTTTCTGAACCAAAATCATGATCTTGAATATTGAAAATACCCATAAACTCTTCGAGTAAAAATCACTTGACGCAAGGTATTTAATTTTTTAAAACCACATTCAGCTTATGTATAAGCTATTTCGAAAAATGACCCACTCCCTCAGTCACGTTATTTCTACGAGTGTGAAAAGGCAAAGAGGTCCCATTTCCGTCCATTTCACAGCTTCATTCCCAAGCAACGATTTTCTCCTCGCTTCTTCTATAAAGGCTCGAAGGCCTCAGAATAAAACACTATGACCAGCACATTCAGAATCCATTACGTGTACCCTCGAATTTTATATTCTATCTTGCCAAAAAAATGCTCCCTTCACCTAATTTAAATTTATTTACTTATTGCGTTATTCATTTATTTGTTATTTTTTAGTGAATGAATCATTTATAAATAATATACTAATAATATATCTTTCAACTTGAATTATATTGGGAATCTATGTTAATTGTTAAAAAAATACAATATTTTGACATTCAACAGATAAAAGCTGAAAAAATTGCAAAATTACAAGTCCAAAAAGTAGGTCTACATTTTTCATGTTTAAAAATTGAAAGTGTTTTGACTCATTATTTAATTTCTATTTTTTCTTAGTTTTAACTAACAATTTCATGCCCTATAAAAATTTTCAAAAACATCACTTTACATTAAAGATCTAAATGTGATAGTACATATCTTGTTATTCGTTTATTTATTATTTTTTAACGTATTTTTACTATATATTTTTTTACTTTATTATATTTTTACTTATATTTTTACTTCGTTTTTTTTTTATTTTACGTATTTTTACATAATTACAAAAAGTAGCCCTAGATTTTTAATGTTTAAGAATTAAGAGTGTCTTAACTCATTATTTCATTTCTGTTTTTTCTTGGCCTGAACTAACGGTTTCATACCCAAAAAAACATTTGTTTTCAAATGTTTCCTCTCTTTCACATTAAAAAAAATTGTTAAAAATTTCAGGTATCGGTTACGCTGTCGTCCTGATAGCGTTTTACGTTGATTTTTATTACAACGTGATTATCGCTTGGTCCCTGCGTTACTTTTTCGCGTCTTTCACGGGCGAGCTGCCCTGGATCAGCTGCAACAACCCCTGGAACTCGCCCAGATGCCGCGAGTTCGACGTCAACGTTACCTTCGCCACCAACCCTTTCTCTGTCCCAAATAGAATCAGCGCCCTTAACTCATCCTACCCCTCATTCGAAAATTTCACTTCTCTTAACAACGCCAATAATCTCACTGAAGACAACACCAACGCTGCTACAGTAGAAAACGATACTCAGTACGTCAGTCCTGCTCAGGAATATTTCAAGTAAGAAGATAAAAACATTTTTTTCTGGAGAAGTTTATCGAAAAAAATTTCTTTCTTTCGAGATTAAATAACTTTCAATGTTTGGCAATATGGTTAAGGAAGTATAATATTTGAATTTTTAAAACTTTAGAATATTCCATGATGGAATTCGATTTTCGTGACTTTCAAGTCATAAAGTTTGGATTTTTTGAATAATGCTTTTCATATTATTTATTTTGTCCAATGTTTATGCGTCTTGAAAGATTTTCTAGTATTATTACACTGAGAGAACGATTTATTGACAGTTAATAAATATTTATTTGGATATGAGCAAATAAATATTGTTTTGTCTCAAAAAAATACACGTTCCATGAAATATCTTGGAACAGTCCGTTCAAATTCTAATTTGTTAACAGTTAACAAATTTTATTTCATGGAACGTGTATTATTTTGAGATAAAACAATATTTATTTGCTCATATCCAAATAAATATTTATTAACTGTCAATAAATCGTTCTCTCAGTATATGGATATACAGATGTCCGGAATTTGATACTCTAGAAATCTAAGTTCTGAAATTTAATATTTTTATAGATTAAAATTTAAAAATTTAGGATTTAAGATTAAAATTTAAAGATTTGATTAATTAAAAGATCAGAATCACACTTTTCGTCAGAAAAAAGTAAGGGATTAATTGTTAGACTTAGATGTCGGAAGTATAAATAGTATTCTGTATATATAGTGACCGGTGAATGTTCGTTTTGTTAGTATTTATTGGTGTTTATTGTTGATAATGCTATATGGACTTTTTTTTTCTTCTTTTGGATATTATATCGTGTTATGTTATATTTTTGATTCCGTTTATAATTGTTTATAATTTTTTTTTTATATATAAATTACATTTATCTTAATTTTTTATTTTACTGCGGCCATACACAAAGACGTTTGTTTCTACATGGATTTGTTACAGTGTACTGTATACGAATTTTTGTCAAAAACCGTGAGGAATCAATAAAAAAAATAAAAATAAAAATAAAATAGATATTCGAGAACATTATAACTACACACAACTTAAGTATTTTGTACATTTTTGGAATTTTCGTATTGTATCTTATTTTATAGAATTTTTTTGTATTTTCTGGTATTCTTATACATTTCTAGCATTTCTTTAGAATTCGGTGCTATGGTATTGAAAATTTAAAAGATTTTCATTATTTTAAGTGAGTTAACAAAAAACAGTATATTTAAACCTATAAGTTTTCAGTATTTTTTTCTCGTATTTTATAAGTATTTATACCATTTTGAAATTTTTTTGATGGTTTAATGGTTTTCTACATAGATTTCTAGAATCATATGTTCTGGGATTCAGTACAATGAATTTTTGAGAAAATTATCCTTACATAGTATTTATTTATTATACAAATTAAAAATAACATTAACTTTATTATATAAATTAAAAATGATAATAATTTTATCATATAATATTTAAAATAAAATAAAATATATTATATATATTAAAAATTTATCATATAAAATAAAAAATGTTACATGAACTTTATTAAATATAAACATTTACAGTGTTTTTCTTTTTTTTATTTTGTATGTATGATATCTTGAAGGATTTTTTAGGACTTATATTAATGGCTAGATAGATTTGTAAAATTTGATGTTCTTAAATTCGAATTTGATCGATTTTCACTAATTTTCTTAGTTTCTGGGAAAATTCAATTCACGTAAATTTTGAGAATTTCATAGATAGAACTTGTATTTTCGTATTTTTTTTTAATGTTTATAAGAATTAATTGCTAGTTAGATTTCTAGAGTTAGATGTTCTAAAATTATTCGAGTTTGATTGATTTTCAGTAATTTTCTCAGTTTCTAGAAAAATTAAATTCACGTAAATTTTGAGAATTTCATAGATAAAATTTATGTTTTTGTATATTTTTTTTAGTATTCACAGTAGTTAATTGCTAGATGGATTTCTAGAATTTGATGTTCTAAAACTCGAATTTGATCGATTTTCAGTAATTTTCTCAGTTTCTGGGAAAATTAAATTTACGTAAATTTTAAGAATTTCATACGTAGAACTTGTTTTTTCGTATTTTTTTTCATTATTCATAAAATTTTGTTTCTTTTCCTTGTATTTTTATAAATTTCGAGTTTTTCCTTTGGTATTTCTTCTAAATTTATACGATTTGAAGCATTTTCCAATATTTTTATAAATTTATTTCCACATGCCTAGAATTTCATGCTTCAGGTTTAAAAGTTTTTGAAATTTTTAGAATTCTACTTATTTTTATTCATTACTGGACTGAAAAATTTTTTCAAGTTTTTATTGGGTCATCCCCACATTTCATACTCCCCCCCCCCTCTCGAAGAAAAATATTGATAAATGAAATAATTTTTAGGTGATTGATATTCCAAAAAATCATTTTTTTGCAGTCGGGCAATTTTGGAGCTGCATCAGAGCGAAGGCTTACACGATCTCGGCGCCATTAAATGGGACATGGCGTTGTGCTTGCTTGTGGTTTACCTCATTTGTTATTTTTCACTCTGGAAAGGGATCTCAACTTCTGGCAAGGTATGTAAGAAAAACGTTGATTCACCAAGGATAGGAATTGTTCATTTTGTCGATGAAGGTCCCCAAAATGTTCGGAAAAATTATTATTCTCAATTTTTTCATCTACATATAACATTTAATATTTTAAATTTCGATATTACTTGTTCATTGAAAAATTGATTATTCAAGTAAACAGATATTACTAAGTACGCCAGTTGATTGAAATAAGAAATTATCATATATTCACTTTTTATTCATAATCTATTGAAAAGTTACAGAAACCACAAAATTTTCTTACTTCATTTCTCATCAATTAATTTTCGGATGATTAGACGAAATTCACTAGAATGATGAATTCACGAAAATATCAAGAAAATCTAGAAAAATTCATCTAAAAATGCAAATATTGAATACATCTAGGCATGAGTAAAATGTAGTACTTTTTTCATCACTCTAACCTCAAATCGGACATTTGGACGTGACTTTGAGGCTATTGTGATGAAAAATTACGTTCGCATTCTTGAGCTATCGTCAATTTTGGCTAATCCTATTTTGTCCCTCGCCTTCGGCTCGGGCAAAAACGTACGGATTCGCCAAAATTGATTCTAGCTCCCGATTACGAAAATAACTATTTTTTCCATTAGGTCGTGTGGTTTACAGCCCTTTTCCCTTACGTCGTTTTGTTGATTCTTCTAATACGAGGCATCACGTTACCAGGAAGTGCTGAAGGCATCAAGTATTACTTGTACCCCAATTTTTCTGTCATCACGAAAGCCGAGGTAAAAAGAAAAAACTTCTTAACATTTTACCATGCAATAAAAATTTAAAGCTAACCTATTTTTAATCACCGAACTGTTTTTGGCAAAAAAATTCAACTCTTCAACCTTGAACTACTTCTCCTTCTTTTCAAGCAGTGTTTGAAGATTTTTCAATTCAATTACTTCTGCTGCGATTTTTTCAAGATTAATCACATATTATAAAACAAACTGTAGTTTTTTCAAATGTTATAAATCCAACATTGCACTCGAAAAAATTGCATGAGAAAAAATGAGTGGAAAATGAGCTTTTAAGAGTAATGTCGCACTTGTAGTGATATCGTATAACTCACTTGGTGCTAGAACTGAATTCGTATTCCCGATGACTAAATCCCGAACGTTAATGCATCGTACAAATGCTCGGACGACGCTTCGCCCATGGAAAATAAAAACTCGCGAAAGCCCGCAAAAAAGGCATTAGCAGCCCTCGGGAAAATGGAAACTCGCTGTACCTGTCATAATGGCCATTCGGGATCAAACCTTGGTTGCCACTCTCAATAAGCCTTGCGATCGGCGGCACGTGGCTTGCATTTTTCTCAAAAACCCTCATTACTTTTCTCCCCTCCAGTAACGCCTTGCCACTTTATTACGACCGCCGCCCCTTGTCTGTTGAGCAGGATTTTTCCCATATGACAACCCTCGGAAATTTACAGCCATTTTCGAAAAATTTTATTGGTGATTTTATGGTCATTACTTCAGTTGTTAACTCAGTATATTAGTTGGTAAATTGGTGTTATTGGGATTAATTTCTCCATATAATAAAAAAAAATTAAGAACTTCACAAAGTGCAACTTCTTATGTTCTACCATAGTGCTATACTAATTCTGAAAAATGGTACTATGGTAGGAAATAAGAAGTTTAATATGGAGGTAAATATGAAGTTAAGAAGGTATTCTATTCTGGAAGCCGGATTTTGCATTACTTTTTGTAAACCAACTCACAAAAAATTGTTTGAAATATTTGCATAAATTTTTTTCTGTTTTATTTTTCACTCTTTCAACTATATCTATAAATTTTTTTATTCATCCCTGACATCATCTCTTGTCTCAAAGTGACCTTGAAATCGCCTCTTCCGAAAAAAAAAAACGGTATTGGTTATCACAATTACTTCTTACTAAAGTAAATAATCATATACGTTGAATATATTTATTTATACTGTTTTAAAATAAAAATTACAAGTAAAACTAAATTAACAAAGCCACCTAATAATAATAACAATTATAGAAATAATATGTTATTATTTAGGGTACTATACAGAATTGAGCAAAATTTATTATTTTGAACTATTTTCATAATTTTGATTGAAATTCTAAATTCTGCATGCTGTAACTTTTCATAGGTTTGGGTCGATGCAGCCACTCAAGTTTTTTTCTCCCTTGGCCCTGGTTTCGGTGTTCTTTTGGCTTTTGCGAGTTACAACAAATATCATAACAACGTTTACAAGTAAGTTTTTTCTTTATTATAATTATTCACTATTATAAGCACTTACTAAAAATGAATTTGAGGAAACTGTTTTTCTATGTTGAATTATCATGATTGAAGGTTCATAAACTAGAATCAAATGAAAGCTCACTCATGATATATTAACTCAAGTTTCCATAAAAAAATTCCTCATTGATTATGATTTTTCGCCAATGAGGATCGATGGAAAATATTCTTTGGTTTCCTTTGAAAAATTTTTTTTAAAGATGAGTCTGATTTATAATTGATGAGTTTATCTAAGAAAAAAAGTGTTCTTATAAAAAATTCGATCATTGCAAAATTTGTCACAGAAGGAGTAAAAAACGCTCAATTTTACAAGTTTGAAATTAATTATTAATAGCATTATATATTTGTTGAATATAATGGTAGGAAACCACAATGTCCAAACCGTAATGACGAAAGTTTTTTATTTTCATCTATTTGCATGTCCAAATTTTCTTATTATTTTAGTCTAACTTGATTCTAACTTGATCAACTTGATTGTACGACAAAAGTTCCAAAACTAAAGTTCCAAACCAAAAGTTCCAATACATTAAGTACCAAAGTTCTTTAGTTCCAAGCCTTTAAGTTCCACAAAAGATAAGTGCCAACCCAAAAAGGTCCAAAAAATCAAGTTCTTGTAAAAGTGTCTCCGTATCTCCTTGTTCTGATAACATTTCCCTCAAAAATACGAATAAACTCGGGTGATCCCTTCCGACGACTATTTTAAATTTGTTGTGCCACCCTTCTGATGCATTATTGGTGCGTGACGTTTGTTGTAGTACAGATTCATATTGATTCCATAGCATAGGGTGATAACGAGGAGGTACTGCTCTTCTTCGTCCGCGAGCTGGTCGACCTCTGACATACGTAAACTGGAAACGAACATTGACAATCGAATGCGTTTCTGTGTTTATTATTATCTTCAACTTGCAAAAAAATTACATCAAAATAATCAGCTACTTCTAACAAGTTGTCAGGAATATTGTCATTAAGATATGAAAAGTCCTCAACAACTTTATCGACAGGTGCAAATGCCAAGGCGCCCATCATTAGTGTAGCTTCTTTGACACTGCGATAATCTTCGTCATTGTATGCGGATTGCAGCCCAACAGCTTGTATTTTTCTGTATAAACTTTGACAAAGATGGAACAGGCAAGCGCGTATGATATCTCCCAAATGCTGCTTTGCTGAGTTTATTATACCCAATTCAAAATCCGTCATAATTGTATGGGGATTTGTGACGTTAATGTTAAATGCGCCGTCGCCAAAGGAACCTCAAAAACTTTCGAATATGCTACTTCTTCTTTGCTCTCTAAAAGAGCATAAACAAAAAGTAAAGCTAATGTTCTGTCTTCCTCGCGCGGTTGGGTGACAGAACCCATGATGACGAACAGTTGGAAAAATATGCTGGGGCATACTTTAAAAGTTCCGTCACAATACTATGTCCGAGACTTCATAAGATATTTCAAATTATCCTTAGTTGTGAAGATAATTATTCTCCCACATGACAAGTTATAATCTTCATCCTCGAATGAATCGTAGGCAAGAAAAAGCTGTCCCTGATTAGTTGTACGATATTCGTCTGGTAGGCCACGTAAGTCTTCAATATTACCAAGATTTTTCGGTAATCCTAAAATTCAATTAAAATAAATTAATCAAATTTAATTACTTGATTTTATTATATTTTATCATGTACATTTATTATATATATAATTATACATTTTATTACAATATATTTTTATTTCTATATATTTTATTTTTATTATATATATTTATTATAATAATTTAAAACCTTTAACTCGCGCTCGCTGAATGTTTTTCGTAAGATTCTAGGGATTTCCGATACCGAGTCGATACTTTGAGGTATCGATACTTTCCTTCAAGTATCGGGTATTTTTGTATCGATATCACATCAGAGCGATACTGTTAGTATCGATACTTTTGGTCTCGA
>JAPYZL010100666.1:0-11984 GCA_030522825.1 Platygaster orseoliae
CCGCCATTTTGTATCAGCTGATCACAGCGTGGGAGAAGTACGTACTTCTCCCACGGTTTAGCGTAAAAGAAGAACTTTCACGTCAACAGTCAGGTAATTGATCATTTCTCTAACTCTCAGCAGGGGTCCGAAATTACATATTCCTTGCGGGAGTTGAATAAAACATTTTTATCTCCAAATAAGCAGTACTTTTAAACAACAAATTTTACTGCAGGGAAAATGAATAATTTACAAAAAATTTGAGAACAAATAATATACTTTAAGCTACTCGATTTCGAGACACTTTAATTCTTTTTATTTGTGAATTATTAAAAATTTGTCAATAACGATTGAACAGTTATCAATGCAATAAAAAAAATTGTGAATTTCACAAGACATTTAAAATATAAAACAATTGAAATTCAATAATTTTCGTGCATTAGGAAAAAAAGTTCTATTCCCGTTACATTCTTTCGATCAAGAAAACACATATTGCAGTTACGATGAAAAAAAATTTTATCTTGGTATGATCGAGATGGAAAGAATTTAGTACATTCAATTTCCACGAATTTTTCTCAACGCACTGTTTAATTTTATGCAAAATGCGGTATCTTTTGATCCAATGTGATCTTTCGTTCAAGGAGAAGGGATCACGACTAATTAACGATATTTTGACGGTAATTAAGCGCGCTGAATGGCTTGGTAAAGGGTTCGGCAAAAGTTGCCTTGACTCCAAGACGCTCTCTTTGACCACATTTTCTATTCCCCGGGAGCCGGCCAACCTCGGCCGTCCGTACTTAAATCTATACATTTCCTACACACGCACACTGTACCCACAACGAGCCGAAACCGCTATTGGTCATCATCCCCTTTGACTTTTTGGGGTTGCCGATTTCCACGAGTTCCTGCGCTGTTCGAAATCCGTTTAAACCCACCTCTCCCCCCAGAGTCCTCCCAACCCCAATCAGAGATTTTCTTATTAATGCTATCCTAATCTATGCAGCCCCGGAAACCGTATTTGATCAGTCAGAAATTTTCCAACGGTCCATTAAATTTCCACCGACGCTACATTTCCTTGATTCAGGAAACTTTGCTTCGTTTGCGGAGAGGAATTGGGTTTTCATAATCCCGTTGCGTGAATGGAAATGGGTCAGATGGGAGTTTTTCACAGCGAGTTATTGATTTGTAAAATCAGTGAAATTCTTTTTGTTGTAAAATATCAATAATGATCAACTTCGAAACTAATTATAATAAACAAAAAATGGTTTCTAAAATTCAATTGTTCGGAAAAGTTTTTGCCATGCATCATCGAGGATCATAAAAAATGTTTAAAATCCTCCTGAAAAACTTTGAAATCTCGCATCGCATCCCCCGCTAGTAATAGCTCGAATTCCGCAAATACGAGAATTCAAAATCACAAGGAGCGACGTTGGTGAAAAGCAAGGACGATGCGGGGTCCAAAAAGCGAATCCGTATGTAACATGAGTGCCCCGAGAGCATCACGCACGAATGACGCTTCGGCCGTTTGTGCCAGAAATTCAGACGAGCCGTGATCAGCGAAACCGTCAATTGCCGAGCGCCAAAATACCGATGCTACATTCAATCAAAGCGTACACATGTCGCGATCAGTGGAAATCCATGCAAGGCGAACTGAATCGCTCAACCCTGTGTCAGTTAGACCGATGCATCTAACCCAGTGATGCCACGTATAGCCTTACTGGGACGATTTAGCTAGCTGATTAATTAGAATTTCCCTTCCTCCCCTTCCCAATCAAATTGTAAGGGGTAGGTTGATGGGGGAGGGGGGCGAGAGTTCTAAAGGGGGTAAATAGCACTAGAAAGCACATAGAATTTGGAATGAAATGATTGTTCAATATAGATTTGAAGAGTAAAAGTATAATAGTCGAAATGCTACGAATTTCGCACGAATTTTTTTTGCTTTCTTACTTAAGGATTTTTTTCATTCTCTCAGCGAATATTCAATGCAACATAATTTATTCAAATTTGATATGGGGTGATGAGGGAGTAGTACACGTTATTGTGCATGTATTTGACTACTTGTATTGATGGAGGGCGTAATTTTGAGAGAATATGGAAACTAAGATTCCTGATAAGGACCCCGGAAGAGGACAAAAAGCTTGAATAAATTTAATGAATTGACGGAAGTTTTTTCGTTCTTAATAACGTGATATTGGCTCTGAGAGAACGAGAAAAATTCTTAAATCTGAAAAATAAGGGATCATAGCATTGAACTTGGTATATATTTTTTTATCGTTGTGGAACTTCGAATATAGCTCATAAAAAGTTTCTAGTTTTTTCTCATTTTGGCTCAATGAAGTAGCCTTGAGCAAAGATCAATGTTTTTTTTTTTTATATCATGTGTGATTTAAATTATGGATTTTTTGGAATGGAAACTTTGAAAATTTTTCAGATGTCTTTGATTCTAATGTTCTAATGTGATAATTTTTGTGTTTAGTTTTATTTATTGAGGGTTCTTATTTATGACTTTTGATATGTCACAATTTTCTACCACCAACTTTCAAATTATCCTTCAAAAAGGGCTAATATATCAATCGTCTTATAGAAACACATGCATGTGTATGTTTTTTTTTATGTTACCTGGCTTCAGGGAAAAACTATTCGATTTTTCAACTTGAGTACCTAACTAACAGTAATTTTCTGAATATTTGTCGACTTTATCAGAATATTTTACACAAAACTTAAGTTAATTGATCATCAATAAATTTTTTGTACGATTTTCGGATAAAATAATGCCTCACTGAAATTTTTGTAATTATATACATACTTGTAGCCTTTTATTGACTTGCGCCGAAGATTCGTGTATTTTTCAACGTAACTTTGCTCAGGGTTTTTTTACCAATTTTTAATTTTTTTTTTTGCATCATTTCGATATTTAAACTCACACTTTGTAGAATTCATTCTTTTCTTTTTTTGAACAACAAAAATTTTAATTACCATTGTAAATTGTGAGCACAGTTTTTTCAAAAAATGACTAAAAGTTTGATAAAGATAGTAAATCCATCACTGTTTTTTCTGTTTCAATTTGGAAAACCATGTTCATGCTTTTTTAACAATAAGTCATAAAATCTAATGGAATAATTTAAAAATTCAAAAATTCGATCAAACAATTAACAAGTTTAATAATTGACATTCTAAGAATCGTGAGTATAATAAAAATCTTGTAATTACATATTAACATTTTCCTTTTGGAAATTTTCCGATCAATCATGCCCTATTTTTTTCCTTATATAATTCAAACGATTTTATTTTGAAGAGAGGTTCCATCACTCGTTAAACTGTCCAAACGGTTTAAACCAAAAAGACGATGCTCGATGAATTTTTCAATTAAATGATTTACGAATCTTACAATAAAGTCTTGAAATTTGGGAATTCTATAATAGGTTTAACCTATTTTTTGATTTTACTGGGTTAAAATTAGGAATGTGATGCAAGCTTGTAGATTCTATTCATTTATATCTTTCCCGTTTTTCTGATGAAAAATGTCCCACGTTTAATCAATAATATTTCATTTACTTTAGTTCATAGAGATCATCTGTCACTTTTCTCACTGTTTGAATTTAAAAGACCATGTTTGATGCTTTTTTGATTTACGAGTTATACAAATCTGATGAATCAATTCAAATATTCATAAATTTCGAAACAAATGAACGAATTCAATAACTGAATTTACCAATCTGATCAAAAGATCAAAAAATAAATCGATTTCAAATTCTGCCACCAAATGACATGATTAAAAATTCATAAAAATTCATTGGTCGTATCAATTTTCTTAAGTCATAATTTTTATCAAAATCATCAATTTATCAAAAAACGCAGCTCACTGTGAGCCTTATGTGAGCTCCAAAGTGAGCTCACCGTAAGTTATATGTGAGCTCCAAAGTGAGCTAAATTACCTTTTGTGTAATATTGAAACGCAAGAACGTTCCCGTGCGTTGCTCCGTGTTCTTTTTGATCCGCCAGCTGCTCAAACATTTTTTATTAAAAAATTTGAAACTTTTCATAAATCCCAGTGAAGCAGGCCACTCACATAGAGCTCACAGTGAGCTCACTTGGGTGCTCACATAGAGCTTACAGTGAGCTGAGTTTAAATAGGGTGTTCTGAGCTACGAGCCCTGAGTGAGTGGCCTGGTTCACTGGGTAGTTATTTCAATTGGATGATTTTCACTTACTGAATGAAAACCAATTGTTTCGAGTTCTGTATTTCATGATTTTTATTTCTTTGATTTTGACGCTATGAGGGATAATTGATTGAAATTTTCAGTAATACAACGTAAATTTAAGTTTTTTCCATTATTTCCTTCAGTTATTTTCATTAGACGATTTTTACTTAATCAAAAATCAGTTGTTTCGAGTTTTTTATCTGACCAATATTTTTGTTTATTAAAAAATTTTTTTTATTTCTTTGAAATCGACATGATTACAGTTAATTACTTAAGCAATTATTTAACCATGGACTATAAATCATAATAAATTTTTATCTTTGAAAATTATTACAGTTACGCGAATTTGTCCAATTCTAGAAATGTTTTTATTGAATTTTTATAATAAATAGTTCGTCCAGTCATTAACAGTTGAACTTCATTTACTATAGTCCATAGGGAATATCTATCACTGCTCTCACTGTTTGAATTTAAAAAAACCATGTTCAGTGCTTATTTACGAATTGAGAATTTACAAATCTAATGGACATGTCGAAGAATATGATTGTGATAAAAAGTAAGACCAAATTCACTATAAAAAAATTTTCCAGTTTTGCTTCTAAACGTATTTTGTCGTGTAGATAATAAAATTCATTAACGCAATCAAAAATTTTTTAAAATAATCCAAATCAGCATTCTGAGAATCTTATAAACAATAAAATATAATTTCACAACCTAATCCATTTTCATGAAATGAAATTTTTTTATAAAAATTTCACTAACTTTTATCAGAAAAATTAAGAATCTCAATGATTTTGACTTC
Source organism: Platygaster orseoliae (assembly GCA_030522825.1). Taxonomy (NCBI): domain Eukaryota; kingdom Metazoa; phylum Arthropoda; class Insecta; order Hymenoptera; family Platygastridae; genus Platygaster; species Platygaster orseoliae. Next base: position 4,984 of record JAPYZL010100666.1, read on the forward strand.
AAAACTAGACCCGTCATTTTTCATGCTTTTCAAATCCAAAAGACTATGTTCGATGCATTTTTTTTAACTGGAGCGAGAAAAAAGATATGGAAAATAAAAGGCACGAAGTGGTGAATAGTGGATTGTGTACTCGAATAAAAAAGGTGGATTTGTAGGCCCAGAAAGTAGTAAAACCAGGGTTCCGCTCAGGCAGGAGCATCAGACGGAAGCATATAGCCCCAGGCTATGTAATTCATTACTAAAGCAATCTCGCCCTGGCACCCCCTCCCCCCTACCACTCGGAATCTCCCGGCTCCGCGGCGCTGCCTCCCCCTCCCGCCCCTGACCCATCAGCCTCCCGCGCCACGTTATATTATAAAAACCCGAATAGAATAGCAGCCCTTGCAAACAAAACAAAATGAAACACAAAGCTCTGTTTTTCCTAATTGAAAAGATTGCGTCTTATTTCTCGTTTTGTGCCTCCCCTCCCCCGCCCCACATCACCCCTCCCGCCTTTCGCGTTTGTTGTCGCATTTTTTCATCAGCCGATGAAACACGGTTCTTTCTACGGCTCGCGAAATCGTGGTGTGAATGACAAATCATTTGAAAATCGATTTGACGCGTGTCGTAGATTTCTTACGTAATTTACAATGATTTTTTATACGATGATGAGGAGGTAAAAGGAGGAAGAAAAGAAAAAAAATGTATGAATTAGATGCATTTTACATTTACATTATTTACAAGGTTGAACTATATGAAGATTACTTTATTTTTTTAGAAGAAAAATGAATGCAATAAACTGTTTATAAGTTTTCAATAGAAATTCACAAGGGTTTTTACACTTATATGTAATAAACCATAGATCTACACTTGCTTCTTATTTGTTCTGTATTTCCTATTATTTTCTACCATTTCTCTACAAATCCATTTAGTTATAAATTTTCTACTTTTCTGAACTTTCAAAAAAATTTTTAATCTGTCGGAATCAAATTTTTTTTTAAACCATTGACGCACTGCATCAATGCGAGTATTTTTCAGCTCGTATATACCATGGGAACAGAATCAATCAACGACAAGATGAATGGAAAATTTAGGGTTGTATATGAAAATGCAATCTATACGTCCTACAGATAATTTCGTGTTATTTCATGGGCGTGGCAAATCACAAAACGTGTTTGGTATTAACGCAGGGTGAACTCAACAAAGGGATAAATTAATACAGGGAGTAGTGTAGCTAAAGGGCGGTTCTGGGCGGCTACATCGTATCCAATAAATGGCGATTTCAACTTGTTGAATTCATTTTGAGCGAAATATTCATAAACGACATCGAAACACAATTTTTGTGATTGAGCACATCTTTGTAGATCATTTGGTTGGTCAATAGTCATTGATTGTAATATATGTATTTTGTGTTACAGAAATAAATAAGTGTATGGGTGATGTATGAATATATGAAATCATAGTTATGATATTTTATTACTTATATTAACTAAAAATAGAGAATTAGCTCTTTTACTGTGTTCTTTTACTGTATCAACAATAAAAATCATATTTGCTGCAAATCGTGACATGTTCTTCTGAATATTAAACTCAATATTTCAAGTTTATTCCTATATAAAAACTTATTGAAATATTGTAAATAATAACAAATTTTTCAATAGGCTATATGATGAATAACAGATTGATGAAATCAGAAAAAGATAAGCGCGCTACTTGATTTTCGAAAAAAAGGAATCGATAAAAAAATAGGCCAAGTAAATTATGTGTATATATTATAATGTAAAAAAAGTCAACGAATTTCGGAGCTAGTTAAAAAATAATAGGCGAAGTGAGTTAAACATTTTATAATAATGTTGAATTTATAGAATATCCGAGAATATTCTGGACCCACATTTCGATTTCAATAATCACTTTCTCTATATCACTCAAACACTATTGCGTGTTAATTTTTTTGCGCTAATGCAAAAAAATTATGGTAAAAAACAAATACCTTGTAGAAATTTTTATGTTAAAAATTTTTAAAACATCGTTGTTATATTCAGAGAAATTGAAAATATCAATTAGGCTCTCAATTTTTTCTTCTTCGAGAGTAAATTCTTACTGATGAAATCTAACGAAAACTTTTTGAATTAACTATTTTTCGTGAAATTACGGAATTTCAAACAATCAAACCATGAAAAAACGGCAAAAAAGAAACTTTAAGATCCAAACATCGTAGTTCTCAAACAATGAATTTTGACTTATAGAGATTTTGATGATATTTTGTTTATTGAAATAACAAAAAAATAATAATAATAATAAAATGGAGGAGAAGAATGATGTGATATTGAAATTTTTTTATTAACTTTTTCAATTTTTTATAAAAATAATAATTAGAAGAACATTTTTTTATGTACCGATTCAATTTTATCTACATAATGAAGAAATATATAACAATTACACAATTTCAAGCAGAATTATTCAAATATAAATCAAAATCAAAATGTCGGGAAAATCTTCTTTTAAGCCAACACATCAAAAATCCAAATAATCCTTCAAAAATAAAAAAAAATGCGTGTCTCGTTGATTTCAAAAAAGATAAGACAAAAAAATTTTTCAAGCAAAAATAATGACACAACCTGAATCATGTGGACAATTCAAAATAAAATGACTCGTAACAAAGTGTCCCTTAGAAATTTTGATAAAACAATTGTATTTTTCATCAAAACGATATTTTTCACTGATTGTTAACAACATAAATCATGGTTGTATTACAAAACATTCTGAAGATATTAATTAATTTCGTAGGTTTCAAACCTTGCGAAAGTGAAAATTTTTACTATCTGACAACACTGTTTTATTTTTACATATTTCCATTGTAAGGATTTTATTTTCTGACCTAAGATGTATCATCCATTGTATAACAAAAGTAAAACTTTGTATCAGTCAAAGAATCAGAAAATAACATAGCTTTTTGCCATCACATCTTTGAGGATTTATCACGTGATCGTCGGTTATATACGGTGATAGTGCGTGTGCTTTAAATGAGCATTTTTTGAGCCAACAAAGTCATTGCTCTATTTAATGCATGAAAGCCTCATCGAAGCAACATCAAAATCAGCGCTCGACTACCAAACACTACGTCGCAATCAATGCATTATCAAAGCAGTATCATAAACTTGCTTTCCAATCGCGAAATGATGTCAACGTCAATACACTTTTTACATCATTCAAAAATTTCACATTCATTTTATCAGAATTTATACAGAATTATACATTAATTTATACATTTGATCTAATACTATTTTGCGAAAAAACTCGAGTTGCGATGCATCAATGATTTTGCAATCATTCAGAGGCAGAAGCTGATTGCTCAATGATTATGCGATGATGACGTTTTAACGTTCGCCTCGTGGTACTCACTCAAATTCGTCAATGATGTTACAATGTTTGCAACATGACAAAGCACGCATGTCATGATGAAGCACTTAATGTTCAAAAATGTCTACGACAGTGCTATATTTGATTAGACTCATTAAAACATTTAAAAATAATAACTCATATGAAGACGCACTAGCAGTCACACGCAAACCCTATATAAAAGTCAATTACTCCAGAAAGATGAATGAGCTGGAGCGGAATCGGAGGTTGCACAGCAGGCGAAGAAAGAAAGAGGGATGGGTAGCGGAGAGAGAAAGAGAGAGAGAGAGACGAAGCGTGAGACTCGCGGTGTAGGTGGTACTCGGCGCGCTAGCTTCGTCGATTGATAGACCATTGTTTAGGTTTAGCGCAATCACAAATGCTGGCGCGTATCTGTAACTACCCCGTTGGAGGGAAACGTGCATTGATTCCCCTCTCTGAGGGGAGGGAAGTTTTAGAGTGGGAGGGGGCTCGTGTTTCGACTACAGCCGAATGCGCCGAGTCGGATATGTACACGACGAAAATGTACGAGCGATTGTTTTCCTCATGTCATCATTGATTCGGAAGAAAAGATAGTCTAGGGAAAATTTGCAGCGAAAAAGATGAACATTCACGGGTGAAAACGCGTTTTCTGGTTGGAAATCGAGACCCATGATCGGGTGTCATCGAATCTCTTGGTTATTTTACGTATATACTCTGAAACCTCGAAAGTATATCGTGTGACCTAGAACGAGGAAATGTATCTTGGGTTCGAAATCCATAACATTTATGTCAAGAGCAGGGAATGGTCAGTCCTACGGGTTTCAAACCAGGGACTCTCATCTTCGTTCCAGGTCACTTGGAGGAACAAATGATTTTTAATGGTTGCCTTTTTGATGCATGATTCTCTGCATGTGTTGTGTATGATTATTTCAAGAGAATTCGGATAATGCACAAAAGAATGAAAAAATTAATAGAGGAGTACGAGAATCGAATGTTAACAAGTTTTATTCGTTTTCTGCAAATGTTGATTCCGTTGAAAATTTCCATTCATCAATGAGTCTTGAACATCTTCCTCTTTAGTAAGCAATTTGCGATATTAACTGATTTTATCAGTATTCAAAGCGCTCACTCGAGATAAAATGTGCATCTGTTGGACTTGGTCCTGAGATTCTTTATCGTCTATCGCGTGTACCAGCATTTAATCATCGACTTGAACATCAAGTGTTTCCGACTTCACTTGAAACGTTATCGACATAATTGATAAAATGCATTATTTTGTTGCGTTGATGAGTTTTCGATGATTTATTCATTGGGTTTAGGGATACAGTGATTAATATACAAAATTGTAAGAATATTGGAAAAATGTTCTAAAATTAATTAATCAGAATAATAGGCTAATTGTATTGGTATAATATTTTCGATTATTAGACAGTATGACATCAATATTTGTAAATTGCCATCATGGCTCGCTTTAATTACACACATAAAAAGATATTTACTTAACCTTCAGAAAACAAAAAAAATTAATGAATGTTTTTTAAATTTTCATAATCGAACATATAGGATAAGATTTTAAAAATATTACTTTTTGAAAAGTAATAATCGAAAAAATTGATCAATATCTAGTTTTTCATTGTTTTTCATTATTCCTCTAATTTTGAATTTTCATAATGTCCGTTTTAAGATTATAAAACTGAAAAGTACAACTGTTATTCGAAATGCGTTTGAAAAAAGTTTGTAATCTTCCTGAACCTAGTATAAAATTTATGTATAAATCTTTGTATCAATATGAGGAAAAATATAATAAATGAAACTTTTTTACATTTAAGGTCAATGATTTGCAGGACTGCGATTTTCAAACTTGGAAAATTAAAGTCAGTCCAAAATCCCGAATTTCACCTTGAAAATCCATAAATTTTAAGTATCGTAAAAGTATTTAATATATTTGCATAAATAACACAATAGTCAAAATATGTGAGAATAATATACAGAGTGTTCCTCTTGAAAGTGGTCACTAGATATGGGTTGGTATACCTGAGATAATGTTCACAGAATAGACTCAGATATACCAACCCATATCTATTGACCACTTTCAAGAGAAACACTCTGTATATATTATCTCCAAAAAATTATGATACTCCAAAGAACCGAAAGTATGATTTTTTAAATAATTTTTTCCAATCCGATAAAAGTCAATTTTCAAGGTTTTAGAAATCAGAAAAGACAAATATCATGGTTGGATTAAACCTACAGGAATTTTTTTTTGCTTTTTCATAATCGAACTTGCGGAGTTTTTAACAACAATAAACTACGAAAATACAAGGGAATCATTGAAAGTATAAACATACTTGAAAACGATTAAATTCAAATAGTAATAAAAAAATCTATATTCATATGTCATTTTTATTTTAAATCTACTTAACTAGAACTCACAACTACAATCTCTGAATGCATCAAAATCCGAAGTGAATTTTTAGACAGTCAAATCATGGCTCATGAAATTCGTCCACTCTCAGAATGAAAATTTGAATAACCACCGAAAAACAATATAGATACACGGAAAAAATGTTTTGGCAAAAATTACGAAACAATTCAGGAATCGCTGGATAATGGTGAAATTTTGTCACTTTTTCCAAAAAAATATAGCAATTTTTACCATATTTTAGGATTTCTTACCCAAAATATAGTAAAAACTACTATATTTTTTGGGAAAAAGTGACAAAATGTTATCATTGTCCAGCGATTCCTGAATCTTTAGTAATTTTTGCCATAAAATTTTTTCCGTGTACATCTGAATCATTTTTTTTCGACTTCATAATTTATAAACCTCAAAAGCATAAATCCAAAAAGTTGAATGCTACAAATTCGTATTTTCTGAGTTTATTAAGATTTATTTTCTGATATTTAACTAAATAATTTCATGTCCATGAATAAAAATTTTTTTGTAAAAATTGTTAATCTTGTATAATTCCATCTGAACAAATTTAAACTTTATTGTGCAAAAAAAAACCATTTCATTTATGTGCTCAATAAAAAAAAAAGGAAAGCGTTGTTAAACAAGATATTTAAACTAGCTAATCCAACAAAGCCCAAAAACACGTGTATCTTCAAATTTATCGTAGATTCCATTTTTGCGCTACATCTTTCCAGATGCAAAATTCAATCAAAAGTATTTTGCCGAATAAAAGTGTAAGAAAACACATAATTTTCTACATATGAAATCATTATTATTAAAAAAAATGGTAATGATTACTTTTAAGCCAAATAAACTATACGAAAATATAAACAAAAATCAATAAATATGAAATAAGCAATTAATCTTTAAAAAAAAAGTCGAAAGAGCAAAATATAATTCACGTTCCTTCGAACTATCTTGTAGCGATTTTTGTTCGAATTCACGAAAATCATATCATCATTATCAAAATTAAATTTTATCGTTTGAACGTTCAATTACTGCAATTGAATTTCTTTTCCATACTATATTTAATCAAAAAAAGTTTCATTAAGGGGGGGGGGGTAAGGGATGAGCAGTTTCGGAAAATTGATTTTTTTTTTACATTTTCTTAAAGTTTAACATTTCAAAAATGTTGTGTCAAAATTTCAAATCAATCGGAGCAAAACTGTCAACATAATGCGCTCCT
>JAPYZL010100709.1:0-10496 GCA_030522825.1 Platygaster orseoliae
TTTGCAAAAAGTGGTAAAGGACTTTTCGACTCGAAATTGAAAAAGGAATTCAGGATTTTTTTTTTATCGCGGACTTTGGGACACCCTGTATATGATAAAATTCTATTGAAAAATTCTGTAAAATTTTTTCAGATATTTCTGTTGAAAAAATTTATAGTTGGAAAATTAGTGATTGCATTTTCGTAAACTATTTATTAAAATCGTTCAAGTTTGTTCTGACGTAAGACACGCTCTGAGAAAATTATGTAAGCCTGATTTTATTGCAAGAATAAAGTAGATTGAATGCATTGTTGTGGCAACTGTAATACGTATGTTTTTCAAACGTGTTTTCGGTTCTCGCCATTTACCTTTGTTTTTTCGAGCAACGGATTGCTTAACTGATGAAATGTTGGGCAGGTCTGCATGCAATTTATTCGGAACGTTTTTTGTTGTCCAATCTTCGGATAAACACGTGTATTGAGCGAGGTCATTTTTATTAGTGACGGCTGAAATGCGTCTGACGTGGCACTTTTTGCACTACTTTTTTTTTAGAATTCTTCAAGTCCTGCAACGCACTTAAAAGTTGTAAAAAATTTTTTTTTATGTAATCAAGGTTTTTGTTATACAATACACCATAAGAAAATTATAGATAAATTTTACATTGGATAGGGGTATTTTTTAAATTTTAAATTAAATTAAATTTTATTTTATTTAAACTTTTTATAAAATTCAATTTCAAATTTTATAAAAAAATTGAACACTTCAATTATTGGTATTTATTTTCAAGGCTTTGATGCATTGAGCAAATACATAATTAGTGATGTATGCTTGACAAACTTTTCTGTTGATTTTGCAGAAGCTGAACATGGATACGCTTCATCGATGCCTATACCTGATGATATGCGCACAGTCATTAAACGACCAAAAACTAAAAAATCCCAGGGGAGCAGGTAAATTCCAGCAATTTTTTGATTTATACAAACTATAAATTCCTTTAAAACTGAACGCATAAAGCACTCAAATTAAATTAAATTAATATTTTTGAAATTCTATTAACAGTTATTTTGTGCAAATTTACGATAAATCGTTAAAATATTCACGATAATTTGAAAATATTGTTTTGACATTAATTCTTCGTTTTTGTGTCAGTAAAAATGTGAGATCACTATTCCGAAAATATCTCATTGAATTATTAACGACTCTTGAAAATATTTTCAACTTCCGAGTATTTCGAAAAGAATTTTATTCACGAATTATTAGCTTGAAAATCGTTCTTTTTTCTTGTTTTATTTTTTCAAATCGTTTATTTTATAGAAGTCTAAATTTAATACGACAATAAAATATTCAGAACAATTATATACAATTTTTTAGTGAATTCTAATGGAATTTTGAATATTTTGAATAAAGTATATTGAATTCATTTTTTTATTACATATGTAATATAATAAATATATTAAACAAAAATATATAATATTTTATAATGTAATTATATTGAAATCATTTTATATAAAAATTTAATTAAAAAAAATTTTATAAAAAAGTCAAAAAAAAATTATTAGTGAATTTGAATAAATATAAATTCATATTTACATTATTTCAATGATAGTCAAATTTTACGAGTTTGAAAGAGATTCTATTTATTCAAAGAAGTGACTAGGTTAACTGTTTTAGACACTGAGAAATTGCACGATAATTTTTTGGAGTGTGCAATAATAAAACTAGTCCAAGTGTCCAGTAAATTATCCAAAGTTATTTATGGAACAGGGGCGTTGAAAAGAAATTTTATGCAGTGACAAAATAAACTCGAAGGAAGATTAAAATAAAGGTTTTCAAAAATTGAAAGTGGAGATTTTCACTTTTATTATCATATCATTATATAAAAATTCCCAGAAAAACGAGGTGAAGAGAAATTTCAGCAACTATCGTAAACTAAGGGACACAAATAAAAGTTTCGTTTTTTACAATTTTGTTAGTTAAAAAACCTACCCAATTATAATATCTCATTTTTTCAATTATTAATTTATAAGTATTTTTATTTATTTAATTTTTTTTTTTTCAGGACGACACATAATGAACTAGAGAAAAATAGGTGAGTAATTTCAATTTCCTAACAATTTTTGAAGTCTTATATTCATTTGATAGTTGATATTTTATCGATGTCGTGCGTTTCTGAGTACGTTCCTAATGCGAATTACAAGGGAGTTTTTTTGGATATCCGTATATTATGTACAGAGCGAAAGCTGGATCGAGATTTACAATCGGTGGGGTATATGAATTGCGCCGAGGATGAAAGTCGCATTCACGCGGAGTTTCGGGATCGCAGTTTTTATTCCCGTATGTAGGTCGAGGCGCATAAACCATATACATAAATTTCAGCCATATGTCTTGTTAAATAATAATGTATTTCCAGACGAAGTAGATTACGAGATCGTAACATTTTTTGGGGTGCGCGTTGCGGGGAAAATATACGATTCCAAAGTTGTTCATTAATTAACAACTTTGGAAGTTTCGACAAATGAAGGCTTTTTGCGGAACATTGAAAATGGAAAAGGCGAAGTATTTTTCTGTAAATTATGGAAATTAGTTAGAAATCCTAATTTTTTTTGGTGATAGTATTTTTCTTTTTTAATTTCAAATTTAAAGAATGTTACCGTGAACTCAGATATTTTATTAATTGGACCCTGCATTTTTTCAAAATTACATACGTTTTGGAAATCTGTGAATTTTTATAGTTAAGTTTTCTGCTTACATCCCTATTTTAAAGTAATGAAGTTATTTCTCAAATCAGTATTCGATCATTATCGATAATGATCATGATCGGTAACGCGATGAAAATAAAAACTTCATGGCGAAGTTTATCCTTAGAAGACCGGCGTAACTCATTTCGGTGACATTATTCGCATTCTGGAAATAAAGTCCCACGATCAATGATCGTTTTTCCGAACGTAGTTTACGCGAATTCTAGAAGCTGAGAGATGTTAGGGGTTATGGGTGAGGGGGGGGGGGACGAAGAAAATTATTTACGAGGCAAACATCGGCATTAGAGGAAGGGGCATCAATTTTTGATTAGCTGTGCTAAGTGCGGTTCCATTTTACGTGGAGTTGCGAAACAAAACTTTGAAACGCAACGAGGTTAAGTACTCCGACGAACCGGATCCGGTTCCATGGGTGTCTGTACTAACCCCGATTGTCAAGGTGATTTATAACTCACCAACCATGGCCCGGCGCACCACAAGCCCTTCCGTTCCTGCTGTTTTAAGGCTCAGACGTACATTAAGCGCCCAAAGCTCAGGTCCAAATACAGTGTTCTTGTTCCACCTTCGTTTCAAGTGCAACTATTTCCATTTTTCAAAATTTGAAACGCCGAGTCACGTTGCAGCGAAGGCAGTCATGGGGTGTTTCAAACAGAAACTGAAAGTTTGTTAATTAAAGGGGAGAGTTGTTTGGGTAAAATAGAGCAGGAATTGTTTTAGAAAAATTATGAGTTGAAAATTTTGACATAGTGAGATATTTATATACTCTTCACGAAAACATTTTTTTTTTTTTAATTTTACAGGTTTTTCAATCTTTTACTTTTACATACACTTACTTTAGTAGTTACTTCATCAGATACGTACTTCAGTACCTCATGAATCTCGCCCATACTATTGTTCTTTGAACTGGAATGTAGTGAATCAAAAAAAATCCACAATAATTCATGGCAATTTTGTCGGAATATTGGTTGTTGGGCAAATGGACAGTAATCGATGCTGGATCATGATTGACTGGAATTGCAGAATGGTTCGTCAAAATAATGTCAAAACGATAGATAAAATATTAAATAAAATTTCCAGTTTGAGAGTGCCTTGATATATGCGTCAAAACAGTTATAAAAAATGGGTAAAACGTTTAAAAATAGATTAAATCATTGCGAACCTAGTCAAAATAATAATTGGAAAAGATAAAATTTCAAGTTTCGATAGTGTTTCGACATACGAATTGAAATAATAATAAAAAGCGATAACAACCCTAATGATTTTTGGTCTTATGAGAATTTCCAAAATCTTATTAGAATTCCGGAAATCTTGTTAGAGTTCATTTTCTTATAAGACCAACCTACTATGAACTTATTAGATTCATCGATTCTTATAAGGTGCACCTAATATGAACCTAATAAGGACTAAAATCCTTATTAGGCAAAAAAAGGTCTTATATGATTCTGGAAATTCCTTTTTAGGTGCTGAGAATTCCTTATAAGGCTCGTTTCACCGTACGAGATTTTTTATTTGACATCGATCCACAAACGAAACTCAATAATAGATGTGAGCTACTATACAGTATAATTTTCGTAACACGAATTTTTTCGGTGTTAACAACTTTATCGTACATATTTCTTAACATTTCGTTTAAAAAATTTTAATAGAAGTCTTGTTGGACCAGTGGTTAAATCACTGGACTTTTACTCTCATAGTCGAGAGTTCGAATCCTGGCAGCAGCATTTTATCTTGAGAAAAATTTATATTTCATAAGTAATGTAATAAGAAAATAAGTTCATAATATATATATAATCATATCATTATAAATATTTATATTTAATAATTCCAAAACTTTTATATTTATCTCTTGGCCTTTTCGCGAATAGTATAGGGTGCTTATTTTATTTTTTTTTTTTTATAAAGCTCGCTTTCCTTATAAGGTTTATATTAGGTGAACCTAAAATGATTGCCTTATAAGGTTTTTATACTAGGTTTTTATTAGGTCAAAAATCATTAGGGAATGTTAAAGGGGTAGATTAAAATAAAAAAAAAATATTATATAAAAGTCTAGGATTAAAAGTTTTTTAAATTTAGAGTAATTTGACGGATTCTTTAACAATTTGTATTCAAACAGTTTTATAGTTTATTTTAGATTTTAAGTGAAGATTTTAAGTATTTTTTAAATTTTTCGAGAATCATAACATTTTGTAGAACTCTGCAAAACATTTTCGTATATGATAATTTTTTTTTATTAATCATTGGGGGAGAACAACTTCTCAAATTGATTTTTTTAACGTTATCCTAACCGAACATTTATAATCATTATTTTACTGAAGCTATAATAATACTAAATAGCTATAATTTTACTGATAATAAATTTATGAATTTTCTACATTATCCTAACCAAACATTTATAATGATTATTTAAAAATTGCTGTATTTTTTGAGGTAGTGAAATTAAGAATCCTGAATTCTATTTAAATTTGAGAATTAACAGAAAACCATTTGTTACGTTCTCTAGACTTCAGTAGATACATTTTTGATAATTTTTACCTATTTTCGTTATTTTTTATTCTTATTTTCATTGATTACTTCATTTCGAAAAATCGTCATTCTGAATTCAACGCATTATTTTGTTATTGTTTATTTTTTTCATTTATTTTTGTTCATTGTTCCTATTTTCTTTATTTTAACATGAAATAGTAATTAATTTTACACTAATTTCTGTCGGGGTCTGAACTTAATTTTTCAATTATCACATAATTAAACCCTGCGGACGAATTTATGCCAATGGATTCAATATTTAGACAAAAAATCGTGGTAAGTGTCAATCTGAAAAAAGTACCTTGAGAATAAAGGAAATTCAGCGAATAAAAAAAATATTTCATTTCAAAATTCTTTTCAGACGAAGAGTGACTCGTGGTACATGCATACTCTCTTCATCTTTGCACGAATCGAATTCACCTCCCTTCCCCCCCTCCCCTCTCTGGGTCCCCCCCTTTTTTTTTACCAAACTAAAATCTCGCGAGCTTGTCCCATATTGCGAGCAGAAAAAGCCGCGTTTTTCTGCGACACAAAAGAAACTCGACTACTACGATCCATTACGATCGAGCAGCTTCGTATTTTATTTTTCGCCGAAGCGAAGATTTCTCCGCAGCACTCGCAAAATCGCCGTGGACTCAGAAATTTATCCAGCCAAGTCGAGGTATAAAAAAATTTGAAAAATGACGCCCTCCTCTCATTTCTTTTCGCGGGCGCTATCTTTCTTATCTTCTCGCTGTCGATCTTTTTTCACCCCCCGCCCGTATTTTGTTGCCTTCCCAAGCAGAGATTGCTCGAATGAATTACTGCCTTATGGCAAAAAAAAAATAGTAAAATAGAAGGAGAAGAAAAATAAAAATACACGACGCGAATAAAGCGACACCGAGTTTCGACTTTCGGGCTCTTTTCACCGGCATACTTATTGATTTTTTTTTCCACGCCGCGTGCCCTATTCCAATCCCTCGTGCGCGAATCGACAAAAACAAGCCAAGACAACGTCGGACCGAACTTTGTCCGTGCGCAAACATGCAAATAATGGACGTTTCCTTGGTAAACAAACGGGACGTAGCCAAATTTCGCTTTTTCGGAGATACGTAATTGTTTAGATTAGAAAATAATGTAGTAAATTACTTTGTTTTATATTTCGATGAGATTTGAGAAATATATTACCGAGTATGATAATTCTGAATCTGTTTCCAAACCTTACAATAAAATTTTTTACCGGCCGGAAAATTTTCACGTGCATAATGTCTTGAAATGACTCTGAAGACTCGGGAGTTTCTTTTGCCTCATCGACGTCGTTTTCCCGCCGAGCTTTCTCCCGCTCCAAACCTGTTTCTGCGCAAAACTTTATTCACCTTTACGTTAACAATTACCTTATAAATTATGTATATCAAGAACAGTCGCTTTGGGAGTCACTCGGTAACTCTCCCACGCTTTTCTTATCCAGGCGGCGTAAAAAAATGAAACGGTTTATCGTCGTTAACGAATTCGCCGCGTGAAAGTCTTTCTCTCGCGAAATAATATATCGATTCCTCGCCCATTTCGAATGCATTGAATTTCCGAGCGTCTTCTTCCTCTCCTATCACGTACAGTTTCTTCGCTTTTTTGTTACTAACGTTTTACGGATGTTTACGAGTTTGGCAATGGGATTCAGTCTTTTTTCGAGGATATAAAGTTGCTCGGGAAAAGAGGGATTTTCTAGAAAAATCAACGAATTCCGCCGTTTCATTAAAGTACTCTATTGAAAACTTCTAAATGACTTTTAAGTATATACAAAGAATGAATAAAAATTTACTTCTTTTCTTTCTTCGGTTTTTCAATCACGAATATTTTGAATAATACAATACTGTACATAGTAAAATTAAGTATATTCCATCTCGATCTTCCATTACTATATTTTTCCGTAAAAAGTACTAGATTATTATCGTTGCGAAACTGACGCTGAAATGGACTCCGAGGTTTCGTAAGTTAAAGTCAGTAAATGGCTGAGAGCCACTGTGTTGAGGAACTCAAGGTGAACGACGACGAAAGGGCCCCTAATGCCTCGAGACCTCGCGCCGGCCGCGCACGGGAATAAGAAAATCGTGCTCGGGCCCTTACGAGGCCGACTATGGAATCGTCTTGCGTTCTTGACAACAGTAACGAGCGAGGGAGGGTATTTTTGTAATGGCCAGATGGACCGACAGGTAGTGAGATAAATGGAGATATAAGATAGACTTCAATGATTCGCTCCGACCGGTCCACGCTTTTTCTTTTTCAACCTTTTCACGTCCCGATAGCGATGGATAAATGCAGCCAAGGTTTGCGAAGAATACAAGTAACGAGCTCATCTCCAAAAAATCCTACCCAACCGAGCGTAGTAAATAAAAAATCAGGGTAAAATGCAAACGAAATTGAAATTCGTAGACTTTTTTGTTTCGAGAAGCTTTTCAGTGATGAGGAAGAATTTCAGTAAATCTTAAGGTCTCGCCTTTTGCAAAAGGGAAGTGATGTACTTTTTCTCCAAGGTTACAGAAGAAAGGCGTGTCGAACGAAATTCGATAAAATAAATCACTTACGAGTGAGAATAATATTTATTGATGGAAATAAATTCTTCCAGCTCGACTAAACCAAGTGTCGAATCGAGGGAAATACGAAAACTTCGATGTTAATTGAAATTTCCTCCACTTCGCTTTTTTTCCATGATATATTGCAGCTTTGTGGGAATAAAATACAACGAAATACGATAAATAAGAAACGAGAAAGGAAATCTGTGAAAATCTGATCCTTTCTACTTATATCAAAAGTTTTGATAAAGTTAAGATTATAATATAATCTAAGTCAAGTTTTTAAAAAAAGGTACAATAATTTATATGAGAATTTCATCGTGAAACATTATTTTTTATCTAGGAAAATCCATGAAGAATTTTGAAAAAATCGAACCGACCTTGTGTCAAAAACGGGAACTGATAGAAAAAAGTGATTTAAGAAAAATGCTTAAGTACATTCCACATAAAGATTATTATAATGAATTATTGATGTGAAGATAGCAATGCATTCAATAAAGTTTCTCCAAACTGCATTCGACTTATTATCGTTTAACGCCATAAGTTATAACCCCTTTTGATCAGCCATAACCCACGCACATCACCTTCCCAGAGTTAAACAATTTGGAACATTGGCAATTTTTAATTTTTCAGAATTCCATTTATACACAATATAAATGGCATCATTTACTATGGGTATGAATCACTATTTCCGAAAATTTTGCAAAAATGTCAGAATTGGAAAGTTATTTCGTCGTCCTGTAAAATTTCATTTTTGTTGTTTAGCCCCTTTTGATCGGCACCCCTTCATGTATATAAATGATAAGTTATAAATTTTCTGCATACACAAAACAATACTCAATGCTGAAAAAATCATAAAATAAGTCAAATTTCAACCTAACTTTAGGAGGGGCTTGAACCTTCTAAACACTTCTTTAGGCGATCATTGGGAACACAATTATTCTATAAAAAAAACTAAAAAAATTGCCGACCAAACGCTGACGTAGCGAATCATAATGGAATCATTCTCGGCGACATGTAATAAAAATTCTGCCTTGGTGAGCATAAAAAACAACGATGTCAGCACCGAGCCTGAAATAACATTGGGATGGTCATGGATGTCTGTGTATTCATACATACCGAAGTCTACTTAAGAGTCAAGAGTCATCTATCGCCATGCATAATCAATATACGAGGCATTATAAGATAACAAGCTATAAACCGAGACGCGCTGGCGAGCCTTCCTCACTATCAACGAAATTAAGTTATGCGCGAATTCGTTATATCGACAAACAACACCCAGAACCATCAAAATCTAAAAAAGTTTACACTTCTTCATTCGAGATTCATAAACGTGCGAACCGGAATAGGATTCATGTGTTGATATTGTGTGATAAACCAAGTTAAACTAAGTTTCAAATATACAAAATTACAAAAATTGGAGACACTGCTCGAGTCAAAAGATCGTATTCATTTCAACTTCTTTGAATGTATTTTCAACTTCATTTTGATTTCAAAATATGTAGTTATTTCAACCTATAATATCAAAGTCATCATACTAATATGACCATCCCAGTAATTACTTCACAGTAATAATGAGATACATCTTAATAAACGCAATTACATATGCTAAATATTTATTTTGACTTCCAGCTGTAAACGATATTCCTAATCACAAGAAAAACAAAAACACCCCCCCCCCAAAAAAAAAGAAGCAGACGAAGAAGAAAGAGGAGGCGATAAAAAATGAACGGACAAAGAGGCGAATACTTTTAAAATGAGACCTCGGCTAAATATCACTTTACGCCCCGCATGCAAATTATATCCAATTGCCTCTTTTGACATTTTGGTTCGCCTTCCTTTCCAACTGCCTTTCTTCTTCTTGTCTCCGGTATTTTTTTACACCGGTGCAAGCGATATTCTCTCCTAACTGTATTTTCAGCGTAGTCCAACAATCAGTTTCAATTCCATGATTCAAGAGCAAAAAAAACAACAAACAAAAATCAACATTACATTCCCGATTACGTATAACGCAACAAACAAAGACCTCGAATTTTCCAGATGTAGATGGAAAATTTTCGGACCATCTGGCGAAACAGATTCGCGAGCAACTAAAAAGATGGCATATTTTCGAAGATGAATAGAAAAAGAAAAAAAGAAAAAAAAGGAGTTTACGCGCATCTGGGCGTCACTGAGTATGCGGCGTTTTCGCATTCGTTCGCGCGCCCGCTTGCTCGTGATATTTAAAATTAAATTCAATGCAAACTGGCACAAGTGGCATCGTGCCATGGCATCACAAACGTGGCTTGCGATGATTTCCAACCGATCGCGAGAATAGGAAAACTTGCGCTTGCACCTAACGGCGAATGAATTCCAGATTATCAATTATTATAGACGACAGCAAAGTTTGAGAGTTTTTGTATAAAGAAAAAATTAGTTCAAGGAAATTTGAAGAATTGTAGAATGAAATTTATTTGGTTTTTGGTGATGGTATATCATATTGGCAGTTTTTATTGGAATAAATTTAGGGCCCGAGTCGAAAGCTCGTATTCATTCACTGAGAGAAGAAATGTTAACTGGTAAGATATGTATATTTGGTTATGGCGAAATATATATATACGAGGTTTGTTCAAAAAGTATCGCGAATTTCATGTTTTTTCGAGAATTATTTATTTATTCATGAATATCTATTTTGTCCCCTTCAAAGTAATCC